>JAPFBE010000308.1:0-67884 GCA_034336665.1 Luscinia megarhynchos | reverse complement strand
CCATCAATGGCAGCAGCCCTTCTCCCAGCCCTCCCCCCACTGCCTTTGAGTGCCACCAAGCCAGAGGGATGTTTCCTGCACCTGCCATTGCCTGAAAGGAGCCATGGGGAGCAGCTGCTAGAAAGAAATGCTGAGATATCTGTCTTCCCCATCTGGCAGTTTTTGATCCATTCTGCAACAGAACTGCTCCAGGGTGATTCTTCCTCCACAGTAATATGTGGCTGAATCCCCTTGCTTTGCTGCCAGGATCTGCAGTGTGGTGCTAAAGCTCTCCACTGATCCCACAAAGCGTTCGTGGAAACCTTCTCCGTAGATATCACCCTCCATATAAATGCATTTGAGAGAGCCCTGTGGGCCCTGACGGTACCAGTACATGAAATATACCCACATGCCAAGTCCCTCCTTAACGCTGCACGGGAAGGTGACTGCATCTCCCTCTCGCACAGTCAGTTCCCTGGGGTGCTGCTCCAACTGGCCAGAGACTGCTGCAGAGAGCAAGAACAAGCCACAGTCACTGCAAGATTCAGCAAAGGTCAGGGCAATGCTGGTGAGGCTTTGGACTGGCACTGCACCAGTGGGAGGACAAAATCCTCTTCTTTGAAGCCTGCTGACACTGATGGGCAGAGCTGGTAGCAGCTATCAAGGCGCACAAGGAAGGATATTCCACATTTCTCTCTCTCTCTCCTTTTCCCTGTCAGACAGGAAGCATTTTCTGATTTTCCCCAAAGAAGAACAAAGCATTTGCACCATAGCTTGACAAACCCCTTTATCCTTGCCAAGTCAGGGTGGTGAGGAACCCACTCTGCTGTCCCTGAAAGTGCTCTAGGTGAGCCCAGAAGAGACACAGGCCTGTCCCAGGCCATGCAGCTTGTGCCCTGTGCTGCCATCCTGCAGCTGGTGTGTGCCAGAGGGGCCGCAGTGCCCCAGGAGCAGAGTGTCCCGTGCCAGGGCAAAGCGCTGGGCCCCCAGCTCTGAGTGCAGCAGGGAGGTGCCCTGCGTGTGCCCAGGCTGCAGAGGAGGCAGCTTGGATGGAGGTGACGAGCTGACAGGCACAAGAGGAGCAGGGCTGCTCTCAGCGTGCTCCACAGGCACGGCTGGGCAGCTGGAGCCGGGGAACAGGTGCGGCTGCAAGCGCCCAGCACAGCTCCCCAGAGCCCTGCAGGGCACAGGGCTCAGCTCCTGGGGCCAGCAGCCCTTCCCTGCACTTACCCACAATGGGCAATAAGCCCACGCACAGGGCACTCCACATGGCCAGGCCGCTCTGGCTCGCCTCTCTCCACCTTCTCTCTGCCTGCACAACAGCTCTGCCCACACCTGCCCTGCCTGCGCCTCTGGCACTGCTCTCAGGGCCACTCCCTCCTGCTCCCTCCCTCTGCCGGTGACAGCACTGAGGGGAGAGGTGGGGCACGACGAGCACAACTTGAAGCTCTCCGTGCCCTCCTGGCTGTCTCTCATTCTGCATGCTGCAAGAACAGACAGTTTGTTGGGCAGGAAATGCTGTGCTGGCCTAAAGGGGACGTGTTTCTCAGCGGCCAGCCCTGCCCTTTCTCTCTGCAAGTCTTGCAGGCTGCTGCTGCTGCTGCTGCTGCTGCTGCTGGGAATTTGGAGCTGAGCAGGGTGGCTGTCAGCTTGTCCTTCCCCTGGTTCCCTGGCCCTGACTCTGCTGAGCTGCTGCTCCCACATGGGACACCCCAGGATCCCAGCTGGGCTTGGCCAGGGCACCCCTAAGCCAAAGAGCTCCTCACCTGCTCCCTGCACTCTGGCCCAATCCCTGCTCCCTCCCAGTGATGACACTTCTCCAGCTGCCTCCTCCTGCCAAAGCCCTCCCGGAGCCCTGCCCATCAGCAAAGGCAGCCCAGGACTCTGCAGGGACCAGGCTGCTCAGCAGAGCCAGGACACTCCCTGCCCTGTGCCCTCCTCCTCCTCCTCAGCAGGAACCCAGGGCTCTCCCTGTGACCCCAGACTGGGACAGCTCTGAGCCCTGGCAGTGTCATTGTCCTGCCTGCCACCACTCTTCTGGCAGCATTGCCCACTCCACAGACTGTCTGCATCCTCACCCTCCTCCCTCTTTCCCTGGGTACTTGGACATGGTGCCTTGTGCTGGGGATCGTGAGGAATGAGGGTGAAAATGGAGATGGAGAGGGTAGAGAAGCCCACTGAGAATGGGGGCTTGAGGCTGGGAATGGGAGCTGTTGGGTGCATGGCCAGGGAGGATTTGTTTAGTCTGGGAGTGCCTGGTGTGGGCAATAAGCTGGGATGGGACACAGCAGCAGCACTACTGCCAGCTGAGCAAAGGAGTATTCCACACTGGAATACACAGCTCTCAGAAATAAAGCTCAGGGAAAGGAGGAAACAGAACTGGGAGTGAAGGACTTTGTCTTCCAAGGAATCATCCTGTGACAGAAAAAATATTTTTCCTAGAAATGGCTAGAAAGCTGCCTATTGATGGACAAGTAGGGCGTAAATTTCTTTCTCCTGTCTTGTGGAATCTGCTTTGTTTTTCATCTGCTCAAGTGGAACATCCCTCCACGTTAAAAAAGCTGTCATATGTGGACCTGTTTAATATGAAGAAGCAGAATCTGCTTGGGGTTCTTTTAAGTATTGGGGTTCTCATAAATGTACAGAAACACGAGAACATGCGCAGACTCTTCTCAGTGATGCCTCTCAGCAGGACAATGATCAATGAGCACAAAAAAAATCACAAGAGGTTCTCAGAGAACATGAGAGAAATGCTTTTTCACAGTGTGACGGTCCCCAACCACTGGCACAGGCTGCTCAGGCACCTCCTGCAGTCTCCATGCTTGGAGATAATCACAAACTGTTTGGTCATGACACTGGGGAAGTGTGGCCTGTGGAGAACTGTGGCAGGAGAGGACTGATTCTGAAGGACAGCAGCTCCTGTGAAGGAGCCATGGTGCAGCCATTTGACTGCAGACTGGGAGGAAAGGGAGAACCACTAGAGATGAAGACCAGTGATTAATTGCTAAGAAATGACCCCACACATGATTTCTTGTTGTCCCTTTACTATTTGGAGAGAAGAGGCAGAGAATTCAGGACTGCTGCTTTGAGGATGAGCCTGGGAGCAAACAGGGAAAAAGAAGAAGCAAGGCGTTTTGTAATTGCTCACAATTCCACACTTAGTCAAACTGGCAATAAATCAGAATTCCTGCAGTGTGCAGCAAAGACCAGGAACGTCTGTGGTGCACAGTGATGACACCTGACTTCTTGCAAACAGCCTTGAGACCCATCAGCTCCCGGCCCTCGGCAAGTCTCACCTCCCTGACACATCGAACACAACCTCTGCCAGAGCCCGGAAGGTTTGTGTTAAAGCTCATCTGCATTTCCTGCTCCCGTGGGATGGCACAGAAGTACCGGGCAGAGTCCTGAGCTTGCAGGGACCGCAAGGAGAGATGAGCCTCGGACCGGGAATTGTCCCGGGAGATCGTGGCCCGACCCTGCAGTGCCAGTGCCGGAGCTGATATAGGACACCCCCTCCGGGCTGCCCTCGGGTGCCTGGCGGTACCAAAAAATTGCGTAATCCTGGAAGGTGAATCCGGACCCGCGGCAGGAGAGGGTCACGGAGTCCCCGGGTGCTCGCAGCCCTCCGCCGGCCTCCTGCAGCCTCGGCTGTGCCCAGAGCCCTGCGGAGGGAGAGCGCAGCAATCGGGCAGGGGCGAGCACGGCCCGAGGCCGCTGTCCCGGGGTCCCGCTGCCCCCGGCCCGGCACAGCCTCAGCCGCACCTCGCTTCTCCGGGAAACCTCCCGTGCCCGGGGTGATGCCCTGCGAGCGCTCCCGGGGCTGGGCCGCTCCTGCTTCAGCTCTTGCGGCCGAACCCGCGAGCAGAGCCTGAGCCTGTCCCTGTCCCTGTCCCTGTCCCTGTCCCTGTCCCTGTCTCTGTCCCTGTCCCTGTCCCTGTCCCTGTCCCCGTCCCTGTCCCTGTCCCCGTCCCTGTCCCTGTCCTTGTCCCTGTCCCTGTCCCTGTCCCCGTCCCTGTCCCTGTCCCCGTCCCTGTCCCTGTCCTTGTCCCTGTCCCCGTCCCTGTCCCTGTCCCTGTCCCCGTCCCTCCCTCCCCGCCCCGCTCGCTGCCTCCCCGCCCGGCTCTCACCTGCCGGCCACAAGGCCAAGGCCAAGGCCAGCAGCCCCGGCCCCAGCCCGGCCGCCATCGTGCCCGGCCCCGGCTCCGCGGCAGCCGCACAGGAGCCGAGCGGAGCCGCGCTCGGGCCGCTGCCGCCCGGCCCCGCCTCGCCGGGGCAGCGCCGGCGCCTCTGCCCGCCCCGACACACCCGGCCCGGGCCCCGGGCCCTGCCCCGGGCAGGAGCAGGACAAGGGACGGGAGACAGCGGCGTCTGAGGCTTGATTTTCTCTTTGGGAACAAAGAGTGTTATGGACACGGGGCTCTTTCACCTCTTGCTCAACAGTGCTCAGAGGCCTTTTCTGTTTTTCCCACTGACTGTTCTGCGAGTGCCTGGGGTTGGGCAATAAACTGAGATAGGACGCAGCAGCAGCACTACTGCCAACTGAGTAAAGTAATATTCCTCACTGCAATACATGATTCTCAGAAATAAAGCTCAATGAAAGGAGGAAAGGGGGCATTTGAAGTGATGGCCTTTGTCTTCCCAAAGAATCTTTCTGTGAGGGAAAGATCATTTTTCCCAGAAATGGCTAAAAAGCTGCCTAATGATGGACAAGTAGGGCAGAAGTTTATTTCTCTTGTCTTGTGGACTCTGCTTTCTTTGTTTTTCATCTGTTCAAGTGGAACAGCTGTCTAAGCTATGAAAGTTTCACAGTTGGCTCTGTTTAATATGAAGAAGTAGAAGCTGCTTGGGGGTGTCTTATGTGTGGAGGTTGTCATAAATGTACAGGAATACGAGGACACGCCCAGGCTCTTCTCAGTGATGCCTATCGGCAGGACAATGATCAATGAGCACCAACAAAAAATCACAAGAGGTTCTCAGAGAACATGAGAGAAATGCTTTTTCACAGTGTGACTGTGCCCAACCACTGGCACAGGCTGCTTAGGCACCTTCTGCAGTCTCCATACTTGGAGATAATCACAAACTGTTTGGTCATGAAACTGGGGAAGTTTAGCCTGTGGAGAACTGTGGCTGGAGAGGGCTGATTCTGAAGGACAGCAGCTCCTGTGAAGGAGCCATGGTGCAGCCATTTGACTGCAGACTGAGGCAGGAAGGGAACAAGAAGCAGTAGAGATCAAGACCAGTGATCAATTGCTAACAAATGATCCCACACGATTTCCTGTTGTCCTCTTGCTTTTTGGACAGAAGAGGCAGAGAATTCAGGACTGCTGCTTTGAGAATGAGCCTGGGAGCAAACAGGGATAAAGAGGGAGCAAGGCATTTTGTAATTGCTCACAATTCTACTCTTAATCAAACTGGAAAGAAATCATAAGTCCTGCAGTGTGCAGCAAGCGCCAGGAATGTCTGTGGTGCACAGTGATGGCACCTGACTTGTTGCAAACAGCCTTGAGACCCATCAGCTCCCGGCCCCGGCAACTCTCACCTTCCTGACACATCGAACACAACCTCTGCCAGAGCCCGGAAGGTTTGTGTTAAAGCTCATCTGCATTTCCTGCTCCCGTGGATGGCACAGAAGTACCGGGCAGAGTCCTGAGCTTGCAGGGACCTCAATGAGAGATAAGCCTCGGACTGGGAATTGTCCCGGGAGATCGTGGCCCGACCCTGCAGTGCTGCCCCGTAGCGCTGTGCACTGCCAGTGCCGGAGCTGATAGAGGACACCCACTCCGGGCTGCCCTCGGGTGCCTGGCGGTACCAGTGAATTGCATAATCCTGGAAGGTGAATCCGGACCCGCGGCAGGAGAGGGTCACGGAGTCCCCGGGCGCTCGCAGCCCTCCGCCGGCCTCCTGCAGCCTCGGCTGTGCCCAGAGCCCTGCGGAGGGAGAGCGCAGCAATCGGGCAGGGGCGAGCACGGCCCGAGGCCGCTGTCCCGGGGTCCCGCTGCCCCCGGCCCGGCACAGCCTCAGCCGCACCTCGCTTCTCCGGGAAACCTCCCGTGCCCGGGGTGATGCCCTGCGAGCGCTCCCGGGGCTGGGCCGCTCCTGCTTCAGCTCTTGCGGCCGAACCCGCGGGCAGAGCCTGTCCCTGTCCCTGTCCCTGTCCCTGTCCCTGTCCCTGTCCCTGTCCCTGTCCCTGTCCCTGTCCCCGTCCCTGTCCCTCTCCCGTCCCCGTCCCTCCCTCCCCGCCCCGCTCGCTGCCTCCCCGCCCGGCTCTCACCTGCCGGCCACAAGGCCAAGGCCAAGGCCAGCAGCCCCGGCCCCAGCCCGGCCGCCATCGTGCCCGGCCCCGGCTCCGCGGCAGCCGCACAGGAGCCGAGCGGAGCCGCGCTCGGGCCGCTGCCGCCCGGCCCCGCCTCGCCGGGGGCAGCGCCGGCGCCTCTGCCCGCCCCGACACACCCGGCCTGGCCCGGGCCCTGCCCCGGGCAGGAGCAGGACAAGGGACGGGAGACAGCGGCGTCTGAGGCTTGATTTTCTCTTTGGGAACAAAGAGTGTTATGGACACGGGGCTCTTTCACCTCTTTCTCAACAGTGCTCAGAGGCCTTTTCTGTTTTTCCCACTGACTGTTCTGCGAGTGCCTGGGGTTGGGTAATAAACTGAGATAGGACGCAGCAGCAGCACTACTGCCAACTGAGTAAAGTAATATTCCTCACTGCAATACATGATTCTCAGAAATAAAGCTCAATGAAAGGAGGAAAGGGGACATTTGAAGTGATGGCCTTTGTCTTCCCAAAGAATCTTTCTGTGAGGGAAAGATCATTTTTTCCCAGAAATGGCTAAAAGCTGCCTAATGATGGACAAGTAGGGCAGAAGTTTATTTCTCTTGTCTTGTGGACTCTGCTTTCTTTGTTTTTCATCTGTTCAAGTGGAACAGCTGTCTAAGCTATGAAAGTTTCACAGTTGGCTCTGTTTAATATGAAGAAGTAGAAGCTGCTTGGGGGTGTCTTATGTGTGGAGGTTGTCATAAATGTACAGGAATACGAGGACACGCCCAGGCTCTTCTCAGTGATGCCTATCGGCAGGACAATGATCAATGAGCACCAACAAAAAATCACAAGAGGTTCTCAGAGAACATGAGAGAAATGCTTTTTCACAGTGTGACTGTGCCCAACCACTGGCACAGGCTGCTTAGGCACCTTCTGCAGTCTCCATACTTGGAGATAATCACAAACTGTTTGGTCATGAAACTGGGGAAGTTTAGCCTGTGGAGAACTGTGGCTGGAGAGGGCTGATTCTGAAGGACAGCAGCTCCTGTGAAGGAGCCATGGTGCAGCCATTTGACTGCAGACTGAGGCAGGAAGGGAACAAGAAGCAGTAGAGATCAAGACCAGTGATCAATTGCTAACAAATGATCCCACACGATTTCCTGTTGTCCTCTTGCTTTTTGGACAGAAGAGGCAGAGAATTCAGGACTGCTGCTTTGAGAATGAGCCTGGGAGCAAACAGGGATAAAGAGGGAGCAAGGCATTTTGTAATTGCTCACAATTCTACTCTTAATCAAACTGGAAAGAAATCATAAGTCCTGCAGTGTGCAGCAAGCGCCAGGAATGTCTGTGGTGCACAGTGATGGCACCTGACTTGTTGCAAACAGCCTTGAGACCCATCAGCTCCCGGCCCCGGCAACTCTCACCTTCCTGACACATCGAACACAACCTCTGCCAGAGCCCGGAAGGTTTGTGTTAAAGCTCATCTGCATTTCCTGCTCCCGTGGATGGCACAGAAGTACCGGGCAGAGTCCTGAGCTTGCAGGGACCTCAATGAGAGATGAGCCTCGGACCGGGAATCGTCCCGGGAGATCTTGGCCCGACCCTGCAGTGCTGCCCCGTAGTCCTCTATAGTGCCCTTGGGGGAGCTGATCAAGGACACCCACTCCAGGCTGCCCCCGGGTGCCTGGCGGTACCAGTAAACAAAATAATTCCTAAAGATGAATCCGGATCCGCGGCAGGAGAGGGTCACAGAGTCCCCGGGCGCTCGCAGCCCTCCGCCGGCCTCCTGCAGCCTCGGCTGTGCCCAGAGCCCTGCGGAGGGAGAGCGCAGCAATCGGGCAGGGGCGAGCACGGCCCGAGGCCGCTGTCCCGGGCTCCCGGTGCCTCCGGCCCGGCACAGCCTCAGCCACAGCCCCTGTCCCTGTGCCTGCCCCGGGCTTTGCCCATGTTCCCTACCCTGCCTTTGCTCCTGTCCTTTCCCCAGTCTCTGCCCCTGTCCCCGTCCCTGTTCGTGTTACTGATTCAGCCTGCCGCTGTCGCTGTCCTTGCGCCTTCCCTTGACCCTTCCTCTCGCTCTCGCTCTCGTTCTCGCTGTCGCTGTCCCCGTCCCTCTCCTTGTCGCTGTCGCTGTCGCTGTCGCTGTCGCTGTCCCTGTCCCTGTCCCTGTCCCTGTCCCCGTCCCTGTCCCTCTCCCGTCCCTGTCCCTCCCTCCCCGCCCCGCTCGCTGCCTCCCCGCCCGGCTCTCACCTGCCGGCCACAAGGCCAAGGCCAAGGCCAGCAGCCCCGGCCCCAGCCCGGCCGCCATCGTGCCCGGCCCCGGCTCCGCGGCAGCCGCACAGGAGCCGAGCGGAGCCGCGCTCGGGCCGCTGCCGCCCGGCCCCGCCTCGCCGGGGCAGCGCCGGCGCCTCTGCCCGCCCCGACACACCCGGCCCGGGCCCCGGGCCCTGCCCCGGGCAGGAGCAGGACAAGGCGGGGGCTCAGGAGAACGGGGGTTCGGCGACAGACCCTGACAGATGTGTGGGCAGAGGATCACTGGCGCCTTGGAGATGATGGCTGCTGTCCCACGGCTACCAGTGCACTCCCATCGCTGTCCCGGTTTCATGCTCTGTGAGCCTTTTCAGAAGTGTTAACGCCACAGTAGTTCTAAAAAAGCCGTGCCAAAATTCTAAATAATGCAACAGTATAGAACATCATATGGCTGAGGACCATCTGTGCAGTCTGCATCACCTCTGCAGTCTGCATCACCTCTGCAGTCTGCATCATCTGTGCAGTCTTGTGTGTCCTGAGTAAAGTCCCACCTGTGGCTACGGCATTGTGGGGTTTCCAGCATCACCCCGCATGTAAGATTTCCTAACTTCCTATCATCTTTCCTGGGATGTTAATGAAACAGTTCTCTATTCTGAGAGGCTCATGCAATACCTTCTAGCTTTAGAGAGATCCAGCACCTCCTGGGGCAAAATGCCATGCATCAGGGAGGGTCTTCAGGAATTAAAATAAGGGGAGTAGTATGGAGAATGGAGGCTCTCTATAAGCTTTGAATGATCATGGTGTTTTGGGGAGGTACCTGAGGACTGCTGGAGGAAAGCAAATGTCACTGCTTTCTTCAAGAAGGGCAAGAAAGACGACCCAGAGAGCTTCCCTCAAGCCCTGAGATGCTGTTTGAGCACCTAATCCTGGAAATCATTTCCAGGCACATGAAGGACAAGAATGTTTGCAGGACTCACCAAGGGGAACTCAAACTTGACAGACTTGATAATGAACTTCTATGCTGAAATGATTGACTTTGTAGATGAGGGGAGAGCAGTGTGTACTGTTTACCTTGACTTCAGGAAGGCTTTCAACATTGTCCTTCAAAACAAGGTCCTCCTAAGAGAAACTGATGAAGTCTCAACTGAACGAGTAGATGGTGAACTGGACAGAGCAGTGGACAGACAGAGGATCCCTAAGAGTTGTGATCAGTGGCATGAGGTCTAGTTGGAAGTCAGTTTCTAGCAAGGCACCCCAGTGCTCAGTCTTGGGTCTAGCCCTCTTTAACATCTTTAACCATGATCTGGAGGATGAAAATAAAAATTAACCCCAGCAAATTCTTTAATGAAAGGCGAGGCTGCTACACAACGGGGTTGTGCTGCCACCCAGAGGAACCTCGGCAGGCTGGAGAAATGGAACTTGAGGCAATTGACAAAGCTGCACTAATTTTCAGTGGGATAAACTCAATATCTTTTTTCACAGTAGTGCTGATGACACAGACAGGGGAATGTTTTAGCTGTTGCTCAATAGTGCTCACAGAATGGTAAGACCTTCTCTGATTTGCATACTGCCCCAAAAATGAAGCTTGGGATGAAGAAGATGCTGAGAGGAGAAACAGCCAGGATAGGTGATGCCAAAATAGCAAAGGATTACTCCACACAGTAATACATCATTTTCAGAGCTAAGACTCAGAGCAAGAAGGAGGAAAGGGGCTTTTGGGGTTTTGGCATATGGCACCCACAGTGCAGCCTGACAGAGTGAGGATAACCAAGTATTGGTGCAGGTTGTCCAGGTACCTTATGGAGTCTCCATGCTTGCAGATACTCACAAACTGTTTAACTGTGGCCTGAGGGAAATGGAGATTGTGGAGAAGCCAGGCTAGAGCAGGTTGTTTCTGAAGGACTTATATGAGAAGTGTAGGAATTGACCCAACACCCCTTTCCCATGGGCCCTGTGCCTTTTTGACAGAAGAGGTAGAGAAATCAGGAATGCATGATTCTGCAGGATCTTGGAACCTATTATGGCTAGTTTTTCCTGCTGGGCTGTACGACTGTCCTGTGGGTGACTAGTGACATTGGACTATGTCTGCTGTGACTTCCACTAAGAGAAAACACCAGAGGAACAGTGGGACATTTTGGGAGGGAGACACTGGGGTTGCACAGACCAGCTTGAGCTCTCAGGAACGAAGCCTCATTGTCATCCTTCCCACCCTTCCCAGGGTGGGAAATAATTCCAGAAACAAGAGTCTGCATAATCAGAACTGCTGTGAATTCACCACCCTCAGCTTTCCACACATTTTCCTGCCTGTAGCCTTGTTGCCCCTGACTCACCTTCTCACCATGCTATGCTGCAGCCGGAGTCCTGTTACCCCTTTGACATTCATCTGATTTGTGAACTAAAAGCTAAGGGTTGATAAAGAGAAAACAGTCAATTTTCCCAGGCACCCTTGGTGTCTTTTCCTGTTGTTCTAGCCAGGACACAAGAAGGAGTCCTTCAGGTCCTGCCAGTATGGTGATGCCCAGTGTACTGCAGTTAAGGTTTCCTAGTGGGAAAACTTCTTTTGAGCAACAGGACCAATGTGGTTCCAGGAGTTCTCCTCATAGAATAAGCCAAGCTGAGTTCTACTTGGGCTCTGGGTTGCTTAAACCAACTGACTTTTGAGTTTCCAACTCTACTAAACAAGGGAATAGTGTCATTATGATTATCATCTGATCTTTGTCTTCAATCAGTTTTCATTATCTGATGATCTCAAAGCACTGTATTAAATATACAGAATCTCTTGCCACATGGACTGCAGTGCTACTGGTTGCTTAGGTGTTTCATTGTTTTACTAAACTTTCATTAGCTTTTCTCTTCATTAGTATTTTTCAAAGTATCAGAGTTCATGCTGGCTGGGTGTGGGAGGATCTATTCATTTAACCATGTTCAGCACAGAGGTTACCCTACCCAGTGCTGAAGGCATTAAGGTAAAAGCTGCTTTTGTCTTCTTTGGCTGCTCTGCAAAGAGGAGCAAAATGACCCAGTGGTCTGTGGTCCATTGGGCTCCTGTGGCAAGGGCTAGGACTGGCCAGGAGGAGAGCAGAGACATGGATCTCCTGGCTCTGCCAACAACTTGGTCAAGCCTTTGGACAGGACACTCCAGCAGCACTGGATTCTGCAGTGTCAGCTCCCTGGAAGTGCAGGTAGGGATTGACACTGCAGTTGCATGTTATGTCCAGGTATGCTGATTGTTTTCTTGAGGGATGTTTGTTTCTATATGAGGAAGTAAGAAAAAGTCATGTTTCAGCTCATCTGCAGAGAGTGCCATGGTCCTGCCTAAGTCACTGCTCTGAATATCTCTGCATAGACGGGACTGTGAGAAAAATAGGGAGGAGCTGGGATGGAGAAGTTGGAAAGGCCAATATGAGAATATAAAAAGGAGAGGATCATTTCAGACATGAAAGCACAGCTGAGGCTGGAGGATGTAAGGCCTCACCCCTCCTGTGCTGTTGGTGACACAGATTTTGTACGAACGGAAATTTAGCTTCTCTCAAGGTGGTGCCTCAGAGCACAGTAGTAAATGGCTGTGTCCTGAAGAGAGACTCTTGCTATTTCTAAGGGGGCTGTTTTATTTTTGTAGACCACCATCGAGAATCGGCCACTGCGGTATTTGTCATTCTCTGTATGTGCTTGCAAGAGATATAGCAAAGTTCTTCCTGGGGGCTGGCGGTACCAGAAGAAGTTCAATTTGGTGAGACTCTCCTTAGTGCTGGACTGGCAAGGAAGAACCACTTGCTGTCCAACTCTGGCTAGCACCTCAGGGAAGGATTGCTTCAGATCACCTCCAACAAGACCTGCAACACAGGCATAAATGTGTCTGCAGAGAAGTTTGCTTCCTTTTCTCACTTGCTCTGTGTTTGAGACTGCCCCCATCTTTGCTGTCTTTCCAAAGAAATGGAAAGTTCAGATATCTACATCCATCCCCCTTCTACATTTCTCCCTGACCTCATGCTCTTGTTTTCAGACACTTACAAATAACTTGCTAAAAACCATGAGAGACAACGGGAAGGACATGAATGCACCCACCTGACTGGATTAGCAGGATGCACGCTGGCACAGCCGTGGTGAAGATCATTTTTCCCAGCTCAAGAATCCTTTTTCTTGGTGAGACTCTGAGCACACAGCAGAGCACTCTTGGTAGCACAATGAAAGAGAGAGTGCAGTGCACGTGTGGCACACTCACAGGAGGGATGGAATGAGGCTCACACACCTTTTGCCTTTTCTGGTCTCCACAGCAGTGAGTGGACAGTCTCAGTGGCTTCCTGTACTTTTCCTTGGTCTTCCTTTTCTGTTCATAACATTTACCCTGCAAGGAAATGTCTCTGCCTCGCTCCAGAGTGTGTTTGTTTTGTGTGCTCCTTGATGGTGGGCGGGCTTCTGAAAGCACAGCCGCTCCTCAGAGCATCCTCAGAGCATTCAGGGCTCTGGGAAATGCAGGTGTCATGCTCTGTTCAAAGAGTTTTGGGCTTCTCTTAGTTTAGCCTCTGATATTTTGGAAGCAGCTGCTCAGTGCTTCTCCACACATGACAGCTCAGGAGACAAGGGAGGAAGTTTATTGGTGGGGAAAGGGTGTTTTAATGGGTGGGCACATAAATTTCTAAAATAGGGTGATGGAGTCCTGGTTGCCTTAGTGCTGGCTGGGGGAGAGCAAACTAAGGGCATGGTGAAGAAGAGGAATCTGCAGCCCCATCCACAGTGCAGTTCTATTTAAGCTTTCCAGCCACTGTTGGGCACAGTGAAGAGGAAAGGGACTGAGGTGGGGACAGAAACAGGAGACAAAACCCTGGTGTGTGAATCTGGTGAGGAGAGAAGTGCCAAAGAGCAGCTCCTGAGCAGCACCTCTCTCCCTCTCCAGCCTCCTGGCAAATCCTGAGCTTTTGCTCTTTCTCATTTTCGTGCATACTCTGGCTAAAATAGAGAGAGAGAGATCTTCACTGTTGGGCATCTGATTCTTGAGCAATGTACTTTTTATCAGCCAAGGCTGCAAGGTGAGGGTGGCCCTGTAAATCAGAGACCCTCAGCTGAAATCTGCCCAGGTGGTAAACTTCCCCTGGCCAAAGCAGCCACGGTTCTTTGAGGACCCAGAAGCTGCCTGGGCTCTGACTGATGACCCATAGCACCAGTGATTTCAGTGCAAGGTGCAGATGTTTGTGCCACACTGCCCAGCCAATGTGAGCACTTTGAAAGCTACAGTGGGAAGCAGCTGGTTTGGTGCAATGCCTGTGGGAGGGCAGTAAGGTACTGATGTTTCCCCCTTTGGACACAAGGGCAATATCCTGCACCTGGGGAAGAACAACCCTGTGCACCAGTAAGTGCTGGGAACTGCCCAGTTGTTAGGCAGATTTGCAGAAAACAGCCTGAGGGGTTCTGATGACACCACGCTGACAATGAGCCAGCAATGCTCCCTTGCCTCAAAGAAGGAGGTCATAAGGCAAACTCCATCCTGCTGTGCTCCCTGGCACTTGGGACAACAGCTGTGTCTTGTGCTGGTGAGGAACAGAGACAAGACTTCCAGCTATGGGGATGCACTCCAAATACTCTCACACCAAATTAAGCTAAGAATCCAAACTCTTATGAAGACATCCTTTTTGGGGCCTGAAATCAGCAGGAAAACTGAGCTTTGCAGGTGCAGAATAGAGATGGCTGAAGATACAGAAGATTGTATTTCAGTGCCTCTGTTGTGGGTAGATCTCTGCCAGGTTTGATCTGTTGCTGTTCAGCTGCACTGAATCTCCTTCTGGTCCTGGCTGCTTTGTGGAGCTTCTGGGCAGAGCAGCAGAGGGAGTCCCTGCTGTGAGCTGCACATTCCCTTGTGAGGAGGGACACACATGCTCATGTGACTCATGTCACTCGTGCAAAAATCAGCGCCCAAAACCACTTGCAGAAATCTGTTGCATTTCAGCTATCAGAGAGCAGCGAACAGGATAATGCAACAAAGTTTTTCATGTAATGGAGAAGCAAAAGAGAGCTTTATTTAAAGAAACACTATAGTTATATATAGGCTAGTGTGTGCAATACAAAATAGAAAAGGTTCATTGGTCTAAGAAGGTAACACCTCTTTGAAAACATGCTTTTTGCAAAACATTACGTAGGACACATACCCTGTAGGTGCATAATCATTGTTATAATTCCTTGCCCTTGAGCAGCCTGAGAAAGGCACTTTCCTGTTTCCCAGCAGTATCCTACAAGAGAAATCTAGCATGCAGAGAAGTCCAGGCAAGAGAACACAGGAAGAAAAGTGGCAAACTGTGCATTCCATGGGGGATGCCCCAGAGACAGCCCCATCAGGGATGCTGGAGCATTCTGGACAAGGGCAAGGCCCCAGGTGGGTAAATGATGTTGTTTGAAGACTGCACAGATGGGAGCTAAGTTGGGAGCTTTGAAGAAAACATTGTATTCAAGGAGTCAGTGAGAATGGACAATACATGCCTGCTCTGGTGGGCCTTTCACTGAAGATTTGGGAAGCCCCCCAGTGCCCTGTGCCAGCCTGTGTGTGGGTTTCATGGCAGAAATAACCCTACAGCATGTAAGGAGAAAATGCATGATTGATTGTTTGTTTGTGTTTTTTTGTAATACAAAATATAAGGCACCTGGCTGTGGGAGGCAAGCAGAAGTTCCTTCTGTTTGGGGTCTGTGAGAGTATCTGGAAATCCACCAGGGTCTGTATAGTGCTGTATGAATGCAGGATTCCTAGCATCTGAAAGAATGCAAGCTTTAATTACTCTCTATACCCCTGTGTTTATTCTGTGTTACTGATACAGCCCCTTTATAATGACATTTGCTACCAGACCTGTTTTTCTGAGATCAGGGAAGGAACTTGCACCCCTTCTTCCCCCATGACACCTCCCTGATACAGAAGAGGAACAGACAAAACAAGTCAGCAGAATTTTCCTGATACAGTGTTAGGTGGGATACAGTCAAACCCAGGAACCAGCCACTTCTCACCAACAGGGCCATAAAGACCCCAAAGGAGTGGCCCAGACTGATATAATTTGCCTTTCCTGAGTCCTCTGCCCACGCTGATGTGTTTTGATCCAGAAATGCTTGGGCCTCTCATCCTGTCACATTAAAAAATAAATGGTCTTCATACAGGAAGCCAAACCCCAGTCCATGGTATCAGCTAGAATGTTTTGCATTCAAGATGAATTTGTCAGAAATTATCACCTTCACAAGGGATGCCTCTGGCAGCCTGGGGCAGTAAAAGTCCATGATAAAAGCCAGCCCAGCTCTTTGCTCTCTCATCCTCTTCTGTTGCCTCCTTCTCCTTGGGAGTCAGGTGAGTCTGAAACCCTTTTACCTTCTCTACTTTCTCTAAAAGGAGGTCTCAACTCAATGGATCTCTCAGTTGAGACCAGCTTTTTCCTGTGGCATGGGGTTTCTTATCATGGTGATGCCTTGGGTTTTAGATTTTATATTTTTCAGATTCTGTGCTGCTTGGTGTGTAACCCTGAAACTTCATATTAGGTGTTAGTAAGGTCTCTTCACAGGGTAGTTAGGCAAAACAATCCCTTCCTAGCTAGAGAATCAAGGACAACCATACCCAAAAGCAGAAACAATGGGAAGGGAAGGGGGCAAGCCAGGGGGCTGAGACATCAAAGCCTTGGGCTATGGTTGAATAATCGACCCCAAGGTGTAGATGTGGTAGCATAAGGTTAAAATGTTTCTAAAGCATGGTAATTGTATACAATAGATTCAGTGGGTAGAAAGAAATGTTGGGTCTGGTAGGCCTGGGAAAGGGAACTGGGTCCTGGGAATGAATGTTGAGCTTTGTCTGCACCTGTGTAATCATCATATGATAAATAATACGACTGTTAAATATAATGATTGTTTGGTAATTGAGTGGAATTATTGTTTAATAGTAATAAAAATAATGAGAAATGATATAATCATAACAAGAATCATGAGAAAGGATGTTTGGGGGGTCCTGATGAAAATTACAAGAGTACATGCTTGGATAAGATTGATGTATACAAGAGAACAATATGGGCTTAATAATTAACATACAATTATATAAAGAGAAGGGTATAAAACATGTCCATCTCGAATCCATGTTGGAGTCAGAGTTGGGTTTGCACCCTGATTCCCAGAGCTCTTCAGTAAAAGCAACTGCCTATAATCATCCTGTGATTATCTGTATCCACACTATCAGATGAACCAAAACTTATAAAAGTGCAAAACTCGTGACCAGGATCCATCTTGGATTTGATTTGGGTGTAGCCCCAGCTGGGCTCTTGCGCTGCCTAAGTTGGATCCTTTCAATAAATACAAATTTTATTCCTTTTGCTCTGTCTAGTCTGTGTTCAATGGGAGGGGGAGAAGGTTCTAAGTGCAGGGAGGCTGGGACTGTGATCAGTTGTCATCTGGACTGGGAGCCTGGGCAGCAGCTGCACAGGAGCTGGTGGCTCTCTTTGGGCCCTGGCAAGATGAGGCGAACAAATCCTCACACATCTCTGCAGAGGTTCCACCTCCTGGCCCTGCATGTTTTTTGACTCACTCCTGATGTGGCAACAGGCCACTCATCATGTATCCCTGTGTTTTCTTCCCTCCTGCCCTCTCTCCACGTGCCACTCATGCCCCAAGACATGCCCTGCATAGAAAAGCGCCAGCCCTGCAACCCTTGCTGCCAGCCCTGCGGCCCCTGCCCGCTGGCCAACAGCTGCAATGAGTGCTGTGTCAGGCAGTGCCAGAGCTCCCACGTGGCCATCCAGCCGCCGGCTGTGCTGGTGACCCTGCCCGGCCCCATCCTCAGCTCCTTCCCACAGAACACCGTGGTGGGATCCTCCACCTCTGCTGCTGTTGGCAACATCCTCAGCTGTGGCGGAGTGCCCATCAGCTCCGGGGGCTTTGGCCTCTCCTGCATCACCAGCTGCTATGGGGGCAGAGGGTGTCCTCCACACTAAAGCCACTTGTGCAGCCCTCACAAGGACTCTCAGGAACCCAGAAGCTGATGCTGGACCAGGAACAGAGCTCCTGGCCATGGAATTCAGAGGTGCTGAGTATCCAATGCTGCCCTTCCAAAGGAGGGCAGCTGAGAGTCTCTGAAACTCTGAATGCCCAGTGTTTGACTTCCCTCACCCTCTCTCCCACCTCTCTCTTGTCTTCTGTACTTTTGTATTGGAGGAACCCTAAGCCAGAGCTACCAAGCCCAGACAAGAACAGGGAGTGGGAGTAATCCTTCATTCTCTTCCTAGGAATCCTCTGACCATGGGCTTTAAAACGTTCTGACAGCTACTGAAGCCACGCAGAACTCCTTGGAGACCTGCTGGAGCCCACAGCCCCTTCCCATGGGCACACAAACCCTGCAGACCTCTAGCTCTTTAGGGCAACCTAGAAAACTGATGCTCAACCACTCAACAAGAAGGAACCTCGCAGCCTTTGAGGCTGAGTGTCAGTGGGTCCAGCTTTCACACTGTCTCCTGGAGTGAACTCCAAGGATTCTGAGTTCCATAAAACAAGTTTGTGGTCTCAACACTGAGACATTGTGAGGAGCGCTTGAAGATGTCAGGACCCTGCATTCCCATCGATTATGAGTGGTGAGCTTGTAGTTGATTGTTGTTGCCAATGAGTGGTTGATGCCAGTAGTGAGATGGTGCCGGTATCGGTGTCGGGATCGCCCCCTGCTGGTCGGGGCCGAGCGGGGCAAGGCGGTCCCGGCGGGCGGAGCGGCAGCGCCCCCTGCTGGCCGCGGGCGGCGCTGTGCCCCCGGCCCCGCCCGGCCCCGCCCGCGGCGGTTCGTGCCCGGCCGCAGCCCCGGCTCCTCTGCCCGTGGCCCAGCGCGCAGTAATACACGGCCGCGTCCCCGCGCCGGGGCCGCCCGAGCCACAGCGCGCTCCAACGCCGATCTGCCGACACCAACAGCCTTCCTGCAACGGCCGGAACATCCTTGGACGTTCCGGCAGCGTATGTGAGCAATTCGGGGCTTTGGCCCGGGAGCTGACGGTAGAAAAATGTTAATTCCAGCATCTGTATGCTTGGATGTGAGCAGTTGATTCTGATGCCGGTGCCCTCGGTGGTCTCCAGGAATGGCTCCTGCTGCACCCGAGCTCCGCCTGAAGCCACTGCGGGGAACAGAAAAAGGACAAACCTGAAATCCCACATTGCACAGCTACAAAGAAAAAAGCCCGCATGCACAGAGACGGTGAGGAAAACAATTCCCAGAAGATTTCAAGACACGCAGGAGTGGAAGTGTCCATTAGTCGTTTGTGGAAAGATGAATGGCCGAATAACATGACAGTCACTGGACACCGGCGGGAGGTGGGAGAAAGCATGAAAAGACGGAAAAGTTAGAAGGGGTATGGACTGACTTTGTAAGTTATAAAGAAGGAATGCTTGTGCAGAGATGATCAGGGAATAGAATCCGGAGATTTCTGAAGGAGAATGAGATGGAGAAGAGGGAGGGATGGACGGGAGAACCGTTCTCGGGAAGAGCTGTGTGGATCAGCCAGGCAGGACGGCAGCCTGGAGAGATGTGCGGGATGAGCCCAGCCCCGGCCGCGGCCCCTTGGCCGCCCCCCCGCGCACCGAGCAGCAGCGCGGCCAGCGCCGCCAGCCCCGCGCCCCGACACCGCCGCATGGCGCCGCTCCGCCGGCCGAGCAGCGCTGTGCCCCTCAGCCCCGGCTCTCTGCTGCGGCCCTGCCGCCTCCTCTCCAACGCCTCCAATCCTTTTTGCTTCTCTCCACCGCCCCCAGCTCCGCCCCGGGGCAGAGCCGTGCACAGCCGCTGCTCGGCGACTCCGGGCAGAGAAAGGAGGCGAGAGCGGTGGGAGGGGACGAGCGTCGGGTCTCTGCACGTCGGGAGCGGCGGGGCCGGAGTGGATGGCAGGGGGTCGGGCTGGTGTCATGGAGCTCAAGACTGTCAGTGCCTGTGTTTCTTTCACTCCCATAATCTGTTTCCTCACATCTTCCCTTTGCTGACATGTGGGCATTCCTGAATTGTCCTTCAGGGCACTGGAAAGAAATCCCCTCACACAGGATGCAGGAGGTGGGCATGAAGCCTCAGCATTTCTCCGTGTCCACGAAAGCAAGCTGATGCAGCACAGGGTAGAGCAGCTGTGCACTGGGCTGGAGAGACCTGTCCGTGTGTCTGTGTGTCCCTGTGTCCGTGTGTCTGTGTGTCTGTGTGTCTGCGTGTCTGTGTGTCTATGTTTGTATATCCATGTTTGTGTGAGCACTCGAAAACATTCTGAGTCACTGCCAACACTTCAAAAGGAATTATGTTAAAAGTCCAAACTTGGGTGATGCGTTCCTTGTTGGGGCTGGCAATTGGCAGTAGCAGAACATGATGTTCAGAGCAGCTGGAAAAGGAGAGCTCAGGAAGCAGGGGATGCAATCCGGTGACTCTTCCCTGGACAAATCTCCTGAAAGCTGCAACATCATTGTTCAACTGCACTGAGGCTCCTTCTGAGTCTGGGAAAATGCTGCTCTCTGATGCTCAGGGCAGAGCAGCGGGGAGCATCTCCAGTGTGATCAACGCATTTCACTGGTTGAGTAACAACAGAACACAGAAACACTCACACACACACACACACACACACACACACACACACTCACACACAGACGCTCCTGCACATCAGGGTGGATTCACACACGAATTTTCGCTCCCACAAGGATTCCTGTGGACCCTGCCTGAACACAAGCACACACAAACCAGGAACACAGGCAGAGACACAACCAGCCACGGACGCTGCTGGGGAAACCTGGAATCAACAGCAGCAGGGCTGGAGCCTTGTGGGAAACGGCAAGAAGTCAGACAGACCTTGGCACAGTTTGTTCACTCGCAGGCTGAACAGAGGGTAAAATTTCCAACGAGGCCCAAATACTTTCCTGAAGGCAGATTTACCAGGACAGAATCAAAAGCAGCAGCCAAATGCTGACCCATCAGGAAGCAAAAACCGGTGAGTATCAAGGTGACCTGAGGAGGGAAGAAGGGAAGGAGTAGGTGTAAGTGTGCGGGAATAGATAAATCTTACCACGTGCCTTATGTGTGCACATCTCTGGTCAGGAATGTTCCCGTAGATGTGCGTGCAAAGACATGGTTGCAGGACCAGGAATGAGAGTGAGCGTGAGTGTTTGCACATCTGTGGGGACGTGCCAGAAGGAGAAATGTCAGTGCTTGTGACTTCTCTGTCAGTGTCTGTGCACACACCTCTGAGTAAATGCAGAGCTATGAGTTACTCTTTGGGTGTGTTTGTAATACTGTGAACACGTGTATGTGCAGTGGGAATTGTTTGATTATTTCTTCTTCTACTCTGGGTGCTGATTTATTCCCAGAAAGGCTTCAGGGATGCTCAGCGATGTGATGGAACTTAGGAGAAGTGACTCCAGTTAAAATGTGGGCAAAAAGGCACTGACTGTGCCAGACTTTTCCCTTTCATTCGAGCAGGTCCCATCCACAGAGAGCAACGAGCCAACATCTCCTCTGCCCTTCTGTAGTTGCCAATACGCTCAGAAATACCTTCCCCGACTCCCTTGGCCGCTACTGAAATGTTCCTGTCCATCAGAATTGTTTTGTACACATTGCAGGGCAGCATCCCTGTGCTCGGAGGGGTCTCTCGTGCAAGGCCGGGCCCGTGGTGGCTCCCGGCCGGGGTCCCGCGGGTTCCAGGCTCGGCTCGGTGCCGGTCCCGCCCAGCGGCGTCAGCCGGGAGCGGAGCGGCCCCTGCCGGCCCCGCCCGGCCCCGCCCGCGGCGGTTCGTGCCCGGCCGCAGCCCCGGCTCCTCTGCCCGTGGCCCAGCGCGCAGTAATACACGGCCGCGTCCCCGCGCCGGGGCCGCCCGAGCCACAGCGCGCTCGATCGCCGATCTGCCGACACCCACAGAGTCCCCTCTGGCTCCAGCACGGGTTTTGTGCCTCGGAAAGCCATTGCTACCAGCTGCGGTGCTTGGTCTGGGAATTGGCGATACCACTGGGTGGAGTCGGCAGTAATTTCGGGATGCAGGCAAGTGAGGTTCAGGCCGGTGCCTTCGGTGGTCTCTGCCCACGGCTTCTGCTGCACTCGCTCTGTGTCGGCGGCCACTGCTGGGAAAGAAGGAAGAAATGACAAACATCGCCAAAACTGTGCGATAATGAGTTTTTTTTGCCCGACAGCGTCAGGAACAGTGGCCACAAGGCAGAGTCAAATTGAAAGGTATTGTGAGGAATTCGAAATTCTTGCATGCAGTGTTTAGGCAAAAGTCAGGTCCAAACACGTACACATGGATGGAGAAATGGAAAGATTTATTAAAGAACAGAATGATGTATTCAGAGCAAAAGTGTAGGTGCATAGAAAATGAAGAATACGTGCACGTGTACCGACACAAATCATGAAGACTTCTGGGAATGAGAGATGGCAGAGAGGCAGGGTGAGAGGAGGAGCTGCATAGAAGAGAAAAAAATCCGCCCGAGTCTCCCCGGGAAGTACCCGAGCCCCAGCCCCGGCCCCCTTGGTGTCAAACCCGCGCACCGAGCAGCAGCGCGCCCAGCGCCGCCAGCCCCGCGCCCCGGCACCGCCGCATGGCGCCGGCCGAGCCTCGCTGCCCCTCAGCCCCGGCTCTCTGCTCCGGCAGCGCCCGCTTCTCTCCCGTGCTCTGCCCTCCCCCGCCGCCAGCCCCGCCCCGGGGCTGAGCCCTGCGCCGGTGCCGCTCGGGCTCTCGCCGGCTCCTGGCTGGGTGCGGGGGGGACGAGAGCGGTGGGAGCGGGGCAGCGCTCGGAGCTGCGGCCCACGGAGACAGCGGGGCCAAGTGCGCCGAGCGGGAGCCGTTTGTCCCGGGAGCACAGGACCCACAGATTCTTTTCTCCTCTCTCCCCCACTGTTTATTTCTTCCCGTTCCCCCTCCACTGGGAAGTGGGGATTTCAGAATTGTCCCTCGGGGCACGAGTTTGTAAGAACAGACAAGGGGCACAAGAGGCAGAGGGTCCTGCTGGCCTCCAGACCCCGGGCTCCTTGCCTGGCAAAGAGAGCACCTGTGCCGGCAGAGATTGGAAAGGCAGAAAAACGGTTGAGCGATATCAGCGGGGAGAGAGGAGTGGGATTGTGTGAGAGAAAGAACTCTGCAGTCAGGAAGGTCAGTGAGGAAGGAGGGAGAGGAGCTTCTGCACGCACCAGAGGGCTGAGAGCTCTGCTGCCTGTGATGAAGACCATGGTGAGAGAGGCTGTCCCCCTACAGCCTATGAAAGTTTATGGTAAAGCTATAATCTATCCCGTGGAAGATCCAAAGCCACAGCAGGTAGATGTGTCTTTAAGGAAGCTGTGAGCCCGTGGGAACTCCCACTGATGCAAGGTTCATGGCAGGACTGTATCTTTATGGATAGCAGCCCATTCTGGAGCTCCATTCCGGATGTGATTTTCTGGCAGGATGTGTGGGTAAAATTGTCAGGGAAATCCATCAAGTCCCGAGAATGAGAAGCAGCCATTTGCATTGTGAACACCTTCTCGGTGGGGAGATTAGGTGTGACTGTATCCACATGTGGTATTGGACAACGTGAACAGTTTGTTTAGAAAGAATATAATCTGCATAATGAATTCTACAAATGAGCTAAAATTTCAGAGAAACGTGCTATTGGTGGCTGCTCACATGACGGCCGGGAGACGTCCCTTGTCTTTCAGGAAAGGAAAAATAGAGGTCAGCAGCTTTGGGAAAATGAGAGAGGAAAGAGACCTGACATGGGCTGGGTGGGAATGTGTACCCAGGCTGCTGCATTTTTGAAACACCACTGCAGATTGGCCAAAGGCTGCCACAATCCCCAAAACGCACAGAGCCCTTTCGGAAGGAGCAAGAGGTGGTTTGGGAAGGAGCGTTGTGTCCTCTTTGCCCCGCGCAGAGCGTGTCGGTGCTGACACGGAGCCGTGGCCGGGCGGGGCTGTTGCTGCCCCAGGAGCGGAGCTGCCGCAGCCGCGCTGGGCAGAGGGGCTGAGCGCGCGCGGGGACTCGGAGCTGGAGCTGCCGGGGGCGGAGCGGCAGCGCCCCCTGCTGGCCGCGGGCGGCGCTGTGCCCCCGGCCCCGCCCGGCCCCGCCCGCGGCGGTTCGTGCCCGGCCGCAGCCCCGGCTCCTCTGCCCGTGGCCCAGCGCGCAGTAATACACGGCCGCGTCCCCGCGCCGGGGCCGCCCGAGCCACAGCGCGCTCCAGCGCCCGTCCTCCGACACCGACAGCTTTCCTGCGATGGCCGGGACATCCTTGGACCCTCTAGTAGTGGATGCGAGGAATTCGATGCTTTGTCCCGGGAGATGACGGTAGAAATGGACGTAATATCCGCTCAATTTGCTGGGATGTGAGCAGTTGATCCGGATGCCGGTGCCCTCGGTGGTCTCCAGGAATGCTTCCTGATGCACCTGGGCTCTGCCTGAAGCCACTGCCGGGGACAGAAAAAGGAGAAACCAAAAATCCTACATTGCCCTACACCAATTAAGAAAGCTCGCAGAACGAGTTAGGAACGTGCAGAGACGGGGAGGAAAACAGTTTTAAAGGGATTTCAAGATACAGCAGTAACAGAAGTGTCCATAAGTCGTCTGTGGAGAGATGAATGCTTGAGATAAAGGACGCTCAGGAGAGTCACTTGAGAAAGGGGGGAGCGAGGAGAAAGCCCGAAAAGGGAAAAAACTTAGAACAGATAAATGGTAAGGGGTGATTTCGAATGTTGTGAAAAAGCAACTTTTTCAGAGATGAGCAGATAATAGAATCCGGAGATTTCTGAAGGAGAATGAGATGGAGAAGAGGGAGGGATGAACGGGAGAACCGTTCTCGGGAAGAGCTGTGTGGATCAGCCAGGCAGGACGGCAGCCTGGAGGGGCGCGCGGGATGAGCCCAGCCCCGGCCGCGGCCCCTTGGCCGCCCCCCCGCGCACCGAGCAGCAGCGCGGCCAGCGCCGCCAGCCCCGCGCCCCGACACCGCCGCATGGCGCCGCTCCGCCGGCCGAGCAGCGCTGTGCCCCTCAGCCCCGGCTCTCTGCTGCGGCCCTGCCGCCTCCTCTGCCGCGCCTCCACTCCTCTTCTCTTCTCTTCTTTTCTCTCCACCGCCCCCAGCTCCGCCCCAGGGCAGAGCCGTGCGCCGCCGCTGCTCGGCGAGTCCGGGCAGAGAAAGGAGGAGAGAGCGGTGGGAGGGGATGAGCGTCGGGTCTCTGCACGTCGGGAGCGGCGGGGCCGGGGTGCATGGCAGGGGGTCGGGCTGGTGTCATGGAGCTCAAGACTGACAGTCTCTGTGTTTCTTTTACTCCCATAATGTGTTTCCTCACGTCCCACCTTTGCTGTCATATTGGCATTCCTGATTCGTCCTTCAGGGCACCGGAAAGAAATCCCCTCACACAGGCTGCAGGAGGTGGGATTGAAGCCTCAGCATTTCTCCGTGTCCACGAAACCAAGCTGATGCAGCACAGGGGAGAGCAGCTGCGCACTGGGCTGGAGAGACCTGTCTGTGCGGCCGTGTGTCTGTGTGTCTGTGAGCACTCTCAGTCTTACTGAGGCATTGCCAACATTTCTAAACGGATTAAGTTTAAAATTCAATCTGGGGCCCTTATTGGGGACAGCAGTAGCAGAGCATGATTTTCTGAGCAGCTGGAAAAAGAGGGCTCAGTAAACAAGGGCTACATTTCAGTGCCTCTTCCCTGAACAAATCTCTTGCAGTCTGCTACATCACTGTCGAGCTGCACTCAGGCTCCTTCTGAGTCTGGGAAAATGCTGCTCTGAGATGCTCAGGGCAGAGCAGCGGGGAACATCTCCAGTGTGATCAACGCATTTCACTTGTTGAGTAACACAACAGGACACACACACACACACACACACACACACACTCACAGACTCACACACGTTGCTGCACATCGGGGTGGATTCATGCACAGATTTTCTCTCCCACAAGGATTCTCGTGGAGCCTACCTGAACACAAGCACACACTAACCAGGAACACAGGCAGAGACACAACCAGCCATGGACGCTGCTGAGGAAACCAGGGACCAAGAGCAGCAGGGCTGGAGCCTTGTGGGGAAGGACAAGGAGTCAGACAGCCCGTGGCATAGTTTGTTTACTCGCAGGCTGAACGGAGGGTAACATGTCCAACGAGGCCCAAATACTTTTCTGAAGGCAGTTTTAACAAGGCAGGAGTGAAACCAGCAGCCCAATGCTGACCCATCAGGGGCAAAAGCCAGTGAGCATCAGGGTGAGCTGAGGAGGGAAGAAGGCACGGAGTATGTGCAAGTATGTGGGAATAGATACGTCCTGGGATATGTTTTATTGTGTGCACATCTCTGGTCAGGAATGTTCTCGTAGATGTGCGTGCAAAAAATTGGGTTCAGGAGCAGGAATGGGAGTGAGCGTGAGTGTTTGCACATCTGTGGGGACGTGCCAGAAGCAGAAGTGTCAGTGCTTGGATCTGCTTTGGAAATGTGTGTGCACACACCTCTGCAAAAAATGCAGGGCTATGAATTACTCTTTGGGTGTGTTTGTGATACTGTGAACTCGTGTAGTTGCAGTAGGAGTTCTTTAATTACTTCTTCTACTCTGGCTGCTGATTTAATTCCAGAAAGTCTTCAAGGAGAGTCACCGATGTGATGCGACTGTGGAAAAGTGATGGCAGTTAAAATGATGGCAAATAGGCACTGGCTGTGCCAGCCTTTTCCCAGCTCAGCAGCTTTGGGAAGAGGAGAGAGGAAAGAGACATGAAAAGGGCTGGGTGGGAATGTGTGCCCTAGTTCATGCACTTTTCAGACACCATTGCAGATTGGCCAAAGGCTGCCACATTCCCCAGAACACACAGAGCTCTTCCTGAAGGAGCAAGAGATGGCTTGGAAGGACCGTGCTGCGCTCCGAGCCCCGCGCAGACCGTGTCAGTGCTGACACGGAGCCGTGGCCGGGCGGGGCTGTCGCTGCCCCAGGAGCGGAGCTGCCGCAGCCGCGCTGGGCAGAGGGGCTGAGCGCGCGCGGGGACTCGGAGCTGGAGCTGCCGGGGGCGGAGCGGCAGCGCCCCCTGCTGGCCGCGGGCGGCGCTGTGCCCCCGGCCCCGCCCGGCCCCGCCCGCGGCGGTTCGTGCCCGGCCGCAGCCCCGGCTCCTCTGCCCGTGGCCCAGCGCGCAGTAATACACGGCCGCGTCCCCGCGCCGGGGCCGCCCGAGCCACAGCGCGCTCCAGCGCCCGTCCTCCGACACCGACAGCTTTCCTGCGATGGCCGGAACATCCTTGGACCCACTAAGAGTAAGAGCCAGAAATTCGGGGCTTTGTCCCGGGAGATGACGGTAGAAGCAGGTGAATTCCACTGTCTGTTTGGTGGGGTGTGAGCAGTTGATTCTGATGCCGGTGCCCTCGGTGGTCTCCAGGAATGGCTCCTGATGCACCTGGGCTCTGCCTGAAGCCACTGCCGGGGACAGAAAAAGGACAAACCAAAAATCCTACATTGCCCTACACCAACTAGGAAAGCTCGCAGAACGAGTTAGGAACGTGCAGAGACGGGGAGGAAAACAGTTCTAAAGGGATTTCAACATACTGCAGTAACAGAAGTGTCCATAAGTCGTTTGTGGAGAGATGAATGCGCGAGCTAAAGGACGCTCAGGAGAGTCACTTGAGAAAGGAAGGAGCGAGGAGAAAGCCCGAAAAGAGAAAAAACTTAGAACAGATAAATGGTAAGAGGGTGATTTCGAATGTTGTGAAAAAGCAACTTTTTCAGAGATGAGCAGATAACAGAATCCGGAGATTACTGAAGGAGAATGAGATGGAGAAGAGGGAGGGATGAATGGGAAAACCGTTCTCAGGAAGAGCTGTGTGGATCAGCCAGGCAGGACGGCAGCCCGGACGGACGTGCGGGATGAGCCCAGCCCCGGCCGCGGCCCCTTGGCCGCCCCCCCCGCGCACCGAGCAGCAGCGCGGCCAGCGCCGCCAGCCCCGCGCCCCGACACCGCCGCATGGCGCCGCTCCGCCGGCCGAGCAGCGCTGTGCCCCTCAGCCCCGGCTCTCTGCTGCGGCCCTGCCGCCTCCTCTGCCCCGTGCCTCCACTCCTCTTTGCTTCTCTCCACCGCCCCCAGCTCCGCCCCGGGGCAGAGCCGTGCGCCGCCACTGCTCGGCGAGTCCGGGCAGAGAAAGGAGGAGAGAGCGGTGGGAGGGGATGAGCGTCGGTTCTCTGCTGGTCGGGAGCGGCGGGGCCGGAGTGGATGGCAGGGGGTCGGGCTGGTATCATGGAGCTCAAGACTGACAGTTCCTGTGTTTCTTTCACTCCCATAATCTGTTTCCTCACATCTTCCATTTGCTGTCATATTGGCACTCCTGAATTGTCCTTCAGGGCACCGGAAAGAAATCCCCTCACACAGGATGCAGGAGGTGGGCATGAAGCCTCAGCATTTCTCTGTGTCTACGAAACCAAGCTGATGCAGCACAGGGGAGAGCAGCTGTGCACTGGGCTGGAGAGACCTGTCCGTGTGTCTGTGTGTCCCTGTGTCCGTGTGTCTGTGTGTCTGTGTGTCTGCGTGTCTGTGTGTCTATGTTTGTATATCCATGTTTGTGTGAGCACTCGAAAACCTTCTGAGTCACTGCCAACACTTCAAAAAGAATTATGTTAAATGTCCAAACTTGGATGATGCGTTCCTTGTTGGGGCTGGCAACTGGCAGTAGCAGAACATGATGTTCAGAGCGGCTGGAAAATGAGGGCTCAGGAAGCCGGGGATGGAATCCGGTGCCTCCTCCCTGGAAAAGTCTCCTGAAAGCTGCAACATCATTGTTCAACTGCACTCAGGCTCCTTCTGAGTCTGGGAAAATGCTGCCCTGTGATGCTCAGGGCAGAGCAGTGGAGAGCATCTCCAGTGTGATCAACGCATTTCACTTGTTGAGTAACACAACAGGACACACAAACACTCACACACACACACACACACACACACACACACACACACACACGCTCCTGCACATCGGGGTGGATTCACGCACGAATTTTCGCTCCCACAAAGATTCCTGTGGACCCTGCTTGAACACAAGCACACACAAACCAGGAACACAGGCAAGGACACAACCAGCCGTGGACGCTGCTGAGGAAACCTGGGACCAACAGCAGCAGGGCTGGAGCCTTTTGGGGAAGGACAAGGAGTCAGAAAACCCATGGCATAATTTGTGTACTCGCAGGCTGAACAGAGGGTAAGATGTCCAACGAGGCCCAAAAATTTTCCTGGACGCAGTTTTAATAGGGCAGGATCGAAAGCAGCAGCCAAATGCTGACCCACCAGTAGGCAAAAACCGGTGAGTATCAGGGTGAGCTGAGGAGGGAAGAAGGGAAGGAGTAGGTGTAAGTGTGTGGGAATAGATAAGTCTTACCACGTGCCTTATGTGTGCACATCTCTGGTCTGGAATGTTCCCGTAGATGTGCGTGCAAAGACTTGGGTGCAGGAGCAGGAATGGGAGTGAGGGTGCAGGTTTACACATCTATGGGGACGTGCCAGAAAGAGAAATGTCTGTGCTTGTGTCTGCTTTGGAAATGTGTGTGCACACACCTCTGAGTAAATGCAGAGCTATGAGTTACTCTTTGGGTGTGTGTAATACTGTGAACACGTGTATGTGCAGTGGTGGGTGTTTGATTATTTCTTCTTCTACTCTGGGTGCTGATTTATTCCCAGAAAGGCTTCAGGGAAGCTCAGCGATGTGATGGAACTGAGGAGAAGCGACTTCAGTTAAAATGTGGGCAAAAAGGCACTGGCTGTGCCAGACTTTTCCCTGTCATTCGAAGAGGTCCCATCCTCAGCGAGCAACGAGCCAACATCTCCTCAGCCTTTCTGTAGTTGCCAATACACTCAGAAATACCTTCCCCGACTCCCTTGGCCGCTACTGAAATGTTCCTGTGAATCGGAATTGTTTTGTACACATTGCAGGGCAGCATCCCTGTGCTCGGAGGGGTCTCTCGTGCAAGGCCGGGCCCGTGGTGGCTCCCGGCCGGGGTCCCGCGGGTTCCAGGCTCGGCTCGGTGCCGGTCCCGCCCAGCGGCGTCAGCCGGGAGCGGAGCGGCCCCTGCCGGCCCCGCCCGGCCCCGCCCGCGGCGGTTCGTGCCCGGCCGCAGCCCCGGCTCCTCTGCCCGTGGCCCAGCGCGCAGTAATACACGGCCGCGTCCCCGCGCCGGGGCCGCCCGAGCCACAGCGCGCTCGATCGCCGATCTGCCGACACCCACAGAGTCCCCTCTGGCTCCAGCACGGGTTTTGTGCCTCGGAAAGCCGTTCCTACCAGCTGCGGTGCTTGGTCTGGGAATTGGCGATACCACTGGGTGGAGTCGGCAGTAATTTCGGGATGCAGGCAAGTGAGGTTCAGGCCGGTGCCTTCGGTGGTCTCTGCCCACGGCTTCTGCTGCACTCGCTCTGTGACGGCGGCCACTGCTGATAAAGATGGCAGAAAGGACAAACATCGCCAAAACTGTGCGATAATGAGGTTTTTTTGCCAGACAGCGTCAGGAACAGTGGACACAAGGGAGAGTCAGATTAAAAGGTATTGTGAGGAATTCGAAATTCTTGCATGCAGATTTTAGGCAAAAGTTAGGTCCAAACACGTACACATGGATGGAGAAATGGAAAGATTTATTAGAAGACAGAATTATGTATTCAGAGCAAAAATATAGGTCCATTGAAAATGAAGAATACCTGCACGTATACCGACACAAATCGCGAAGACTTCTGGGAATGAGGATGGCAGAGAGGCAAGAAGAGAGAAGGAGTTGCGTGCTAGAGGCAAGAGTCCGTCCCAATCACCCCGGGAGGTACCCGAGCCCCAGCCCCGGCCCCCTTGGTGTCAAACGCCGCGCACCGAGCAGCAGCGCGCCCAGCGCCGCCAGCCCCGCGCCCCGGCACCGCCGCATGGCGCCGGCCGAGCCTCGCTGCCCCTCAGCCCCGGCTCTCTGCTCCGGCAGCGCCCGCTTCTCTCCCGTGCTCTGCCCTCCCCCGCCGCCAGCCCCGCCCCGGGGCTGAGCCCTGCGCCGGTGCCGCTCGGGCTCTCGCCGGCTCCTGGCTGGGTGCGGGGGGGACGAGAGCGGTGGGAGCGGGGCAGCGCTCGGAGCTGCGGCCCACGGAGACAGCGGGGCCAAGTGCGCCGAGCGGGAGCCGTTTGTCCCGGGAGCACAGGACCCGCAGATTTTTTCTCCCCGCTCCCCCACCGTCTATTCCTTCCCGTTCCCCTCCACTGGGAAGTGGGGATTTCAGAATTGTCCTTCGGGGCACGTGTTTGTAAGAACAGACAAGGGGCACAAGAGGCAGAGGGTCCTGCTGGCCTCCAGACCCCGGGCTCCTTGCCTGGCAAAGAGAGCACCTGTGCCGGCAAAGATTGGAAAGGCAGAAAAACGGTTGTGCGATATCAGCGGGGAGAGAGGAGTGGGATTGTGTGAGAGAAAGAACTCTGCAGTCAGGAAGGTCAGTGAGGAAGGAGGGAGAGGAGCTTCTGCACGCACCAGAGGGCTGATAGTTCTGCAGCCTGTGATGAAGAGCATGGTGAGGGAGGCTGTTCCCCTACAGCCTATGAAAGCTCCATTCTGGAGCTCCATTCCGGATGTGATTTTCTGGCAGGATGTGTGGGTAAAATTGTCAGGGATATCCATCAAGTCCCGCGAATGAGAAGGAGTCATTTGCATTGTGAACACCTTCTCAGTGGGGAGATTAGGTGTGAGTGTATCTACATGTGGTGTTGGACAACGTGAACAGTTTGTTTAGAAAGAATATAATCTGCATAATGAATCCGACAAATGAGCTAAAATTTCAGAGAAACGTGCTATTGGTGGCTCCTCACATGACGGCCGGGAGACGTCCCTTGTCTTTCAGGAAAAAAAAAATAGAGAAGATGAGAGAAGAAAGAGACCTGCCATGGGCTGGGTGGGAATGTGTGCCCTAGCTCATGCACTTTTGAGACACCATTGCATATTGGCCAAAGGCTGCCACATTCCCCAGAACACACAGAGTCCCTTCAGAAGGAGCAAGAGATTGCTTGGGAAGGACCGTGCTGCGCTCCGTGCCCCGCGCAGACCGTGTCAGTGCCGACACGGAGCCGTGGCCGGGCGGGGCTGTCGCTGCCCCAGGAGCGGAGCTGCCGCAGCCGCGCTGGGCAGAGGGGCTGAGCGCGCGCGGGGACTCGGAGCTGGAGCTGCCGGGGGCGGAGCGGCAGCGCCCCCTGCTGGCCGCGGGCGGCGCTGTGCCCCCGGCCCCGCCCGGCCCCGCCCGCGGCGGTTCGTGCCCGGCCGCAGCCCCGGCTCCTCTGCCCGTGGCCCAGCGCGCAGTAATACACGGCCGCGTCCCCGCGCCGGGGCCGCCCGAGCCACAGCGCGCTCCAGCGCCCGTCCTCCGACACCGACAGCTTTCCTGCGATGGCCGGAACATCCTTGGATCCTCTAGCAGCGAGTGCCAGGAATTCGGGGCTTTGGCCCGGGAACTGACGGTAGAAATGGATGTATTCGCCAGTGACTCTTCTGGGGTGCGAGCAGTTGATTCTGATGCCGGTGCCCTCGGTGGTCTCCAGGAATGGCTCCTGATGCACCTGGGCTCTGCCTGAAGCCACTGCCGGGAGCAGAAAAAGGACAAACCTGAAATCCAACATTGCCCAGCTGCAATGAACAAAGCCGGCATGTACAGAGACAGTGAGGAAAAAGGTTCCCAAAAGATTTCAAGATATACAGGAACAGACGTGTGCATTAATCGTTTGTGGAGAGATGAATGGCCGAATAACATGACAGTCACTGGAGACCAGCAGGTAGTAAGAGATAGCATGAAAAGACAGAAAAGTGAGATGGAGTAAAGACTGACTTCGTAGTGTTATAAAGAAGGAAGGCTTGTGCAGAGTTGGGCAGAAAAGAGAATCCGGGGATTTCTGAAATAGCACGGGACGGAGAAGAGGAAGGAACAAACGGGGGAAGAGCGGGAGGGGAGAGCTGTGTGAAGCAGGCAGGCAGGAAGGACGGTAGACTGGAGGGACGTGCGGGATGAGCCCAGCCCCGGCCGCGGCCCCTTGGCCGCCCCCCCGCGCACCGAGCAGCAGCGCGGCCAGCGCCGCCAGCCCCGCGCCCCGACACCGCCGCATGGCGCCGCTCCGCCGGCCGAGCAGCGCTGTGCCCCTCAGCCCCGGCTCTCTGCTGCGGCCCTGCCGCCTCCTCTCCAACGCCTCCAATCCTTTTTGCTTCTCTCCACCGCCCCCAGCTCCGACCCGGGGCAGAGCCGTGCGCCGCCGCTGCTCGGCGAGTTCGGGACTGCACGAAGGGGAGGCGAGAGAGGTGGGAGTGGGGCGAGCGTCGGGTCTCTGCACGTCGGGAGCGACGGGGCGGGGATGAATGACAAGGAGCCGGGCTGGTGTCATGGAGCTCAAGACTGACAGTTCCTGTGTTTCTTTCACTCCATAATCTGTATCCTCACATCCCCCCTTTGCTGTCACATGGGGACTCCTGATTTGTCCTTTAGGACGCTGGAAAGAAATCCCCTCACACAGGATGCAGGAGGTGGGATTGAAGCCTCAGCATTTCTCTGTGTCCACAAAACCAAGCTGATGCAGCACAGGGGAGAGCAGCTGTGCACTGGGCTGGAGAGACGTGTCCGTGTGTCCCTGTGTCCCTGTGTCCGTGTGTCTGTGTGTCTGCTTGTCTGTGTGTCTGTGATTGTGTAAGCACTCGCAGTCATCTGAGTCACTGCCAACATTTCAAAAACAATTAAGTTAAATGTCCAAACTTGGGTGATACCATCCTTGTTGGGGCTGGCAATTGGCAGTAGCAGAACATGATGTTTAGAGCAGCTGGAAAATGAGAGCTCAGGAAGCCGGGGCTGCGTTTCAGTGACCCTTCCCTGCACAAATCTCCTGAGAGCTGCAGCATGATTGTTCAACTACACTCAGGCTCCTTCTGAGTCTGGGAAAATGCTGCTCTCTGATGCTCAGGGCAGAGCAGTGGAGAGCATCTCCAGTGTGATCAACGCATTTCACTTGTTGAGTAACAACAGGACACACACACACTCACACACACACACACACACACACACACACACTCACACACACACGCCTCTGCACATCGGGGTGGATTCACGCACGAATTTTCGCTCCCACAAGGATTCCTGTGGACCCTGCCTGAACACAAGCACACACAAACCAGGAACACAGGCAGAGACACAACCAGCCACGGACGCTTCTGGGGAAACCTGGAATCAACAGCAGCAGGGCTGGAGCCTTGTGAGGAACGGCAAGAAGTCAGACAGATCTTGGCACAGTTTGTTGACTCGCAAGCTGAACAGAGGGTAAAATTTCCAACGAGGCCCAGGTACTTTCCTCAAGGCAGATTTACCAGAGTAGGATCAAAAGCAGCAGCCAAATGGTGACCCATCAGGAAGCAAAAACCGGTGAGTATTAGGGTGAGCTGAGGAGGGAAGAAGGGAAGGAGTAGGTGTAAGTGTGTGGGAATAGATAAATCTTACCACGTGCCTTATGTGTGCACATCTCTGGTCAGGAATGTTCCCGTAGATGTGCATGCAAAGACTTGGGTGCAGGAGCAGGAATGGGAGTGAGGGTGCAGGTTTGCATATCTGTGGGGACGTGCCAGAAGGAGAAGTGTCAGTGCTTGTGTCTGCTTTGGAAATGTGTTTGTACACACCTTTGAGTAAATGCAGAGCTATGAGTTACTCTTTGGGTGTGTTTGTAATGCTGTGAACAGGTGTATGTGCAGTGGTGGGTGTTTAATTACTTCTTCTTCTACTTGGGTGCTGATTTATTATCAGAAAGGCTTCAGGGAAGCTCAGCGATGTGATGGAACAGATGAGAAGCGACTCCAGTTAAAATGTGGGCAAAAAGGCACTGGCTGTGCCAGCCCATTCCCTGTCATTCGAGCAGGTCCCATCCTCACCGAGCAACGAGCCAACATGTCCTCAGCCTTTCTGTAGTTGCCAAGACGCTCAGAAATACCTTCCCCGAATCCCTTTGCCGCTGCTGAAATGTTCCTGTCCATCAGAAATATTTTGTACACATTTCAGGGCAGCATCCCTGTGCTCGGAGGGGTCTCTCGTGCAAGGCCGGGCTCCGTGGTGGCTCCCGGCCGGGGGTCCCGCGGGTTCCAGGCTCGGCTCGGTGCCGGTCCCGCCCAGCGGCGTCAGCCAGGGAGGCAGGCAGCCTGCCGGCCCCGCCCGGCCCCGCCCGCGGCGGTTCGTGCCCAGCCGCAGCCCGGCTCCTCTGCCCTGTGGCCCAGCGCAGTAATGCAGCCGCGTCCCCTCGCCCGGGAGCCTCCCGAGCCACAGCGCGCTCCCAGCGCCCGTCCTGCGACGCCAACAGCTTTCCTGCAATGTCCGGCAGCTCTCTGACCCTGCCTAATGGCGCTGGCGAGGACCTCGGGTCCCTCTGCCCGAGCAATGGCTTGATACCAGTAGATGTACTCATTGGTCTGGATTTGGGGATGTGAGCAGCTGATGTTGATTCAATTACCCTGGTGGTCTCCAGCGTGGCTTCCTGTTATTGCCTGGGCTTTGGCCACGGCCACTGCACAGGAGAAACAGACAATCGCTTTCCATCAGCAGCAAATGCCGTGCACTGAGAGATGGGAAGGCAGAGGGAGGACAGATCACAGAATGGCTGGGATGTGTTCTGAGAATAAAGGGATGGAATAGGATTTCTCGAGTGATTACATGGAGATAAGGTGCAAGGATATTTTTGGAGAAGTGTCCAGACTGCAAGAAGAGAATATGGAAAGAGGAAGCGGGTCTGAAATGAATGGACGAGATGATTGCATAAATGGATGAATGACTGAAGAAATGGAGCCGAGGACAGCAGGCGGGCGGGAGAGAACGGAATTCATTGAGGAGAGCAGCGTTGCGTGCAGTGCGTGAAAAGGAAGAGGAAGCACGAGTGGCGAGACCGTCAGGCCTGGGTACTTATCCCAGGCACACCAGACCCCAGACACAGCTCACCTGCACCGCCACCCCCGCGCACCGAGCAGCAGCGCCCAGCGCCGCCAGCCCGCGCCCGGCACCTGCATGGCTCGGCGAGCCTCGCTGCCCCTCAGCCCCGGCTCTCTGCTCCGGCAGCGCCCGCTTCTCTCCCGTGCTCTGCCCTCCCCGCCCGCCAGCCCGCCCGGGAGGCTGGGCCCTGCGCGCCAGTGCCGCTCGGGCTCTCGCCGGCTCTGGCTGGAGTGCGGGGGGACGAGGCAGTGGGAGCGGGGCGGCGCTTTCCGGAGCTGCGACCACGGAGACAGCGGGGCCAAGTGCGCCGAGCGGGAGCCGTTTGTCCCGGGGCAGCACAGGACCCCACAGATTCTTTTCTCCCTCTCCCCCGCCGTCTATTCCTTCCCGTTCCCCCCTCCGCAGGGGACGTCCGGGATTTCCGAATTGTCCTTCGGGGCACGTGTTTTGTAAGAACAGACCAAAGGGGCACAAGAGGCGGAAGGTCCTAACTGGCCGGCAAGGTGGAAGGCAGAAAAACGGTTGAGGCGATATCAGCCGGGGCGAGGGAGGCCGGACAGCGTGAGAGAAGAACTCTGCAGTCAGGAAGGTCCAGTGAGGAGGAAGGAGAGGGAGCTTCTGCAGGCACCCAGAGCGCTGATATTTCTGCAGCCTGTGATGAAACCATGGTGAGGGAGGGCTGTCCCCACAGCCCTATGAGGGGTCCGTGAGCGCCAGAAATGCATCCATAAGGAGATCCCACAAAGAAAGCCACAGCGAGTGAATGCTATGCTTGGGAAAGTGTGGGAAACTCCCACTGAAGCAAGGTCTAGCAGGACTGTACCTCCATGGAAGGCCATTTTGGGGCTCCAAACTGAATGTGTTTTTCTGGCGGGATATGTGGGCAAAATTGTCGGAAATGCATCAAGTCCCGAGAATCAGAAGGAGTCCCTTGCGACCTGAACACGTTCTCAGTGGAGAGATTAGGGTGTGACTGCATGGACGTGTAGTTTCGAACTCTGTGAACAGTTTATTTAGAAAGAATACAATCTGCATAATGGATCCGACAAATGAGCTAAAATTTCAAAGCAAAAAATGCTATTGGCGGCTACTCACCTCAAAGACCTGGAGATGTCCCTTGCCTTGCAGAAAAGGCAAAATAGAGCTCAGAAGCTTTAGGGAAGATGAAAGGATAGAAGGGCCTGACATGAGCTGGGGCCTTAATGTGGCCTAGCTCATGCACTATTGAGACACCATTACCCAGATTGACAAAGGCTGCCCACATGCTGAACACGGTCATTCCTGAAAAGCAAGAGATGGCTTGGGAAGGACCGTGCTGCGCTCGAGCCCCACTTGCGAGACCGTGTCAGTGCTGACACGGAGCGTGGCCGGGCGGGGCTGTTGCTGCTAGGGCGGAGCTGCCGCCAGCCCGCGCTGGGCAGAGAGGCTGAGCGCGCGCGGGGACTCAGGCTGGAGCTGCCCAGGGGGCGGAAGGAGCAGCAGCGCCCCTCGCCACCAGCCGCGGGCGCCTGACGCCTGGCCCCGCCATTGCCCGCGGCAATTCGTGCCCATGCCAGCCCGGCTCCTCTGCCCGTGGCGCGCAGTAATGCATCCCCACTCAGGAATACGCCCCGAACTACAGCAGCGGCTCGCGCCCGTCGCCGACTTACCGAGCAGCTTTCTGCGATGGCTGGGGACATCCTTGGACCCGTTACAGCCGTGGATCACGAGGAATTCGTGCTTTGTCCCGGGGCCCCTGGCTGGTAGAAGCAGGTGAAATCCGCACAATCTGCTTTGTTGGGGTAGCCCAGGCGTTGGTTGTTCAGGCGCGGTGCCTCAGTGGTGCCTCCAGGAATGGTTCCTGATGCACCTGGGCTCTGCCTGGAGCCACTGCCGAAGGGACAGAAAAAGGACAAACCCAAAATCCCCTGCATTATTGCACCGCAAAGCTGCGGGGCAAGGTTAGGAACGTGCAGAGACGGGGAAGAAACAGTTCTTAGGAATTTCCAAGATGGTCAAATCGGTGGTGTCAGGGAAAAACTTAGAACAGATAAATGGTGGGGTGATTTGCAGATATTTGGCCAGAAAAACCTTTTCAGAGATGAGCAGATATGAATCCGGGAGGATTTCACCAGAAGGAAGGGAGATGAGATGGAGAGGGAGGGATGAACGGGGAACCAAGTTCTCGGGAAGGAAAACTGTTGTGTATAAGCCAGGCGGGACTGACAGCCTGGAGGGCGGCTGCAGATGGGCCCAGCCCCGGCCGCAGCCCCTTCCGGCCCGCCCCCCCTCGCACCGAGGCAGCAGCGCTGACCAGCTCGCCAGCCCGCGCCCGACACCGCCGCGCCAGCGCCGCTCCGCCGGCGAGGGCAGCCTGGCCTCAGCCCGGCTCTCTGCGGCCCTGCAGCCTCTGCCTCCTCCTCTTCTCTTCTCTTCTCTTCTCTTTCTCTTCTCTTCTCTTCTCTTCTCTTCTCTTCTCTTCTCTTCTCTTCTCTTCCTCGCCCTCTCTCTCCTCTCTCCCTCTTCTCTTCTCCTTCTCTTCTCTCTTCTCTTCTCTTCTCTTCTCTTTCTCTCTTCTCTTCTCTTCTCTTCTCTTCTCTTCTCTTCTCTTCCTCTTCTCTTCTCTTCTCTTCTCTTTCTCTTCTTCTCTTCTCTTCTCTTCTCTTCTCTTCTCTTCCTCTTCTCTTCTCTTCTCTTCTCTTTCTCTTCTCTTCTCTTCCTCTTCTCTTCTCTTCTCTTCTCTTCCTCTTCTCTTCCTCTTCTCTTCTCTTCTCTTCCTTCTTCTCTTCTCTTCTCTTCTCTCTCTTCTCTTCTCTTCTCTTCTCTTCTCTTCTCTTCTCTTCTCTTCTCTTCTCTTCTCTTTCTTCTCTTCTCTTCTCTTCTCTTCCTCTTCTCTTCTCTTCTCTCTCTTCTCTTCTCTTCTCTTCTCTCTTCTCTTCTCTTCTCTTCTCTTCTCTTCTCTTCTCTTCTCTTCTCTTCTCTTCTCTTCTCTTTCTCTTCTTCTCTTCTCTTCTCTTCTCTTCTCTTCTCTTCTCTTCCTGCCTCTTCTCTTCTCTTCTCTTCTCTTCTCTTCTCTTCTCTTCCTCTTCTCTTCTCTTTCTCTTCTCTTCTCTTCTCTCTTTCTCTTTATTTTCTTCTCTTCTCTTCCTGTATCTTTTTCCTTCTCTTCCTCTTCTTCTCTTCTCTTCTCTTCTCTTCTCTTCTCTTCTCTTCTCTTCTCTTCTCTTCTTTCCTTTCTCTTCTCTTCCTCTTCTCTTCTCTTCTCTTCTCTTCTCTTCTCTTCTCTTCTCTTCTCTTCTCTTCTCTTCCTCTTCTCTTCTCTTCCTCTTCTCGCTCTTCTCTTCTCTTCTCTTCTCTTTCTCTTCCTCTTCTTCTCTTCTCTTCTCTTCTCTTCTCTTCTCTTCTCTTCTCTTCTCTTCTCTTCTCTTCTCTTCTCTTCTCCTTCTCTTCTCTTCTCTTTCTCTCCGCCCCCAGCTCCGCTGGGGCAGAACCGTGCGCCGCCGCTGCCGTGAGTCGGGCAGAGGGAGGCAGGCGGTGGGAGTGGGGCGAGCGTCGGGTCTGCGTCGGGGCGGCAGACCGGGGTGCATGTGGCGGGGTGGGTGGTGTCATGGGGCTCAAGATGACAGGTCTCTGTTTTCTTTCCCGCTCCCATGTCCATTTCCCCTCACGTCCCCTTTGCTGTCTTGTGGGCACTCCTGGTTGTCCTTCAGGGCTTGAAATCCCTCACACAGGATGCGGGCGGTGGGCATGAGGCCTCAGCCTTTCTCCGTGTCCACGAGACCAGGCACAGTGCGGCTGGGGAGAGCAGCTGTGCACTGGGCTGGAGGGCTGTGCGTCCGTGTGTCTGTGTGTCTGTAGGCACTCTCAGTCTTACTGAGGCATTGCCAGCATTTCCCTAAACGGATTAAGTTTAAAAATTCAATCTGGGGCCTTGTTGGGGACAGCAGTAGCAGAGCATGATTTTTGAGCAGCTGGAAAAGAGGGCTCGGCCATTAAAGGGCTACATTCAGCGCCCTCTTCCCTGGACAAATCTCCTGCAGTCTGCTGCATCACTGGCTGAACTGCGCTCAGGCTTCCCTTCTGGAGTCTGGGAAAATGCTGCTCCTGAGATGCTCAGGCGGAGCGGCGGGGCATCTCCGGGTGTGATCAACGCGACGCGGTGAGTAACACAGCAGGACACACACACACACAAACACTCACAGACACAAGCGTACCCGCATCCGGGTGGATTCATGCATGAATTTTCTCTTCCACAAAGTTCCTGTAGACCCTACCTGGTGCAACACACACAAACCAGGAACACAGTCAGGGCCCACAGCCAGTCTGTGGACGCTGCTGGTGGATGGGCAACGGGGCTGGAGCCTTGTAGGGAGAAGACCAAGGAGTCAGACAGCCCGTGGCATGGTTGTTTACTCACTTAGCGGGCTGAACGGAGGGTAACATGTCCAGGGCCCCAATACTTTTCTGAAGGCGTTTAACAAGGCGGAGTGAAACCCTTGTGTACGAGCCCATCAGGGGGCAAAAGCAGTGAGCATCAGGGTGAGCTGAGGAGGGAAGAGGCAGGTAATGTGCAGTGAGGGAATAGATGCGTCCTGGGATACATTGTGTGCACATCTCTGGTCAGAATGTTCACCATTAGATGTCGCGTGCAAAATTGGGTTCAGGAGCAGGAATGGGAGTGAGCGTGAGAGTGTTTGCACATCTGTGGGGACGTGCCAGGAAGGAGAAGTGTCAGTTCTTGGATCTGCTTTGGAAATGTGTTTTTACCTCTGCATAAATGCAGGGCTATAGATTACTCTTTGGGTGTGTTTGTGATGCACAATGAATTCGATGTGGCAGTTGCAGTAGGAGTTCTTTAATTACTTCTTCTACTCGGCTGCTGATTTAATTCCAGAAAGTCTTCAAGGAGTCACCGATGTGGTCTGACTGTGGAAAAAGTGATGGCAGTTAAAAATGAAGTGACAAATAGGCGTTGTGTGGCCTTTCCCAGCTCAGCAGCTTTGGGAAGAGGAGAGGAAAGAGAGCATAAAACTGGGTGGGAATGTGCCCTGGTTCGCTACACTGGGGCACCAGATCCCAGCCAAAGGCTGCCACATTCCCAAGACACACAAGAGCTTTTCTGGAAAAGCAAAGAGATGGCCCAGAGGCCCGTGCTGCGCTCCGTGCAGCGCAGACCCATCGCTGGTGCACGGAGCCGTGGCCAGGCAGGGTGCTGCCCCCAGGAGCGGAGCTGCCGCAGCGCGCCAGGCAGGGGGCTGAGCGCGCGCGGGGACTCCAGGCTGGAGGCTGCCGGGGGCGGAGCAGCAGCGCCCTGCTGGCCGCGGGCGGCGCTGTGCCCCGGCCCGCCCGGCCCGCCCGCGGCGGTTCGGTGGCCCCGGCTCCTGCCCGTGGCCCAGCGCGCGTGGCCACGGCCGCGTCCCCGCTCCTCCGGGGGAGCCGCCCGGCCACAGCGCTCCAGCGCCAGAATCGCGCCGACATCAGGGAGGTTTCCCTGGGGCAGATGTCGCAGACCCTCTAGCAGCGAGTGCGAGGTGATGCCTTTGGCCGAGGCTGGCGGTAGAAATCGGGCCCAGTAATAGCCACTTTCCGCCTGCACCAGGATGTGAGCAGTTGATTCAATGCACCAAGGGTACCCTCAGTGGTCTCCAGGAATGGCTCTTACTTGCACCTGGGCTCTGCACAGAAGCCTGCGGAGACCAGAAAAAGAACAAACACAGAAATCCGACAGTGCCCTACTGCACAGAACACAGCTCATAAGAACATTTAGGAACATTACAGAGACGAGGAGGGAAAGCAGTTCCCAAAGGATTTCCTGGGCCAGAGCAGGAACAGAAGTGTACAGGAGAGATGATTGTGTGAATTCCCAGGATCTCAGGAGAGTCTGGCAGAACTGGAGGATGTGGGAGAAAGCAGAAAAAGACAGAAATCTTAAAGAGAATAACTTATAGGACATGATTTTGTTAGTTGGCAAAAAGCAATGTTTGCAGGGATTAGAGCAGAGGAGCAGGGTACACAAAGAATTTCTGAGGAAAATGAGAGATGGAGAAAAGAGGGAGAAAAATCGGGGAAGAAGCAGGGCGGAGAATGTGCGAGAGCCCAGGCGGGGCCGGCAGCCTGGAGGGACGCAGGATGGGCTGACCCGGCCGCAGCAGCCCGGCGCCCCCGCACCGAGCAGCAGCGCGGCCAGCCGCCAGCCCCGCGCCCCGACACCCGCCCGCATGGCGCCACTCCGCCAGCCGAGGCAGCGCTGTGCCCCTCGGCCCCCGGCTCTCGGCTGCGAGCCCTGCCTCTCTCCAACGCCTCCACTCCACTTCTCTTTTCTCTCCACCCGCCCCAGCTCCGCCCAGGGGCTGGGAGCCGTGCGCTGCCGCTGCTCTAGGCGAGGCCGGGCAGAAAGGAGGAGGAGGCAGTGGGAGTGGGGCGAGCATCCAGATCTCTACACGTCGGGAACGGGCCAGGGTGCATAGCAGGGGAGTCGGGCTGAGGTATCATGAGCTAAGACTGACAGTCCCTGTTTTTCTTCCTCCCATATCTGTTTCCTCCCACATCTTCCCTTTGCTCTTGTGAGCTCCTGATTTGTCCTTCAGGGCACCGGAAAGAAATCCCTCACACAGGCTGCAGGAGGGTGGGCAGCCTCAGCATTTCTCGTGTCCACGAAACCAAAGCAGATGCAGCACAGGAGCAGCTGTGCACTGGGCTGGTGAGACCTATACGTGTGCTCTGTGTGTCTATGAGAGCACATATCCAGTCTACTGGGGGCGTGCCAACATTTCCTAAGAAGCAGTTAAGTTTAGAATGAATCTTGGGCCCTTGTTGGGAGACAGCAGCAGAGCATGATTTTTTGAGCAGCTGGAAAAAGAACAGTAATAAGGCCATTTCAATAGCCTCTCTTCCCTGGACAAATCCTCCTGCACAGTCCTGCTACATCCCACTGTTGAACTGCACTCCAGCTCTTTTTCTGAGTCTCTAGGAAAATCACTGCTCTGGTGCGCCAGGGCAGAGGCAGGAGCATCTCCTGTGTGAATCAACATTTACCACTTGTTGAGTAACACAACAGGACCACACCACACACACACACACACCACACAGCCACACACACTCACACGGGCGCTCCATGCACATCAGGGGTTCATGCAATTTTCTCTCCCAAGGATTCCTCGTAGATTCTGAACACAAACACACACACAGAACCAGGAACACAGGCGACCACAGCAGTCATGGACGCTGCTGAGGAAACCTGGGAACCAGCAGCAGCAGCAGGGCTGGGGCAATGGGGAAGAGGTCAGGCCGGCCCGTGGCATAGTTTGTTTACTCGCAGGCTGAACGGAGAATTAAGATGTCCAACAGGCTCCAATACTTTGCAAGAAGGCAGTTTAACAAGGCGGGGTGACAGCTGTGCTGACCCATCCCAGGAGACAAAACCAGTGAGCATCGGAATTGAGGCTGAGGGAGGAGAAGAAGGCTGGAGTATGTGCAAGTGTGTGGGAATAGATCACGTGCAGTTCTGTTTTGTGTGCACATCTCTGGTCGAGGGATATACTAGCAGATGTTGCGTGCAAGAATTGGGTTCAAGGGAACCCAGGAATGGGGTGTAGGCGTGAGTGTTTGCACATCTGTGAGACATTTTTTAGGAGAGTATCCAGTGCTTGGATCTGCTTTAAAGTGTGTGTGCACACACACACCTCACTAAATACAGAGAACTGCAGATACCTATTAGAGATTGTGTTTACGTCTACAGCCAAGATTCATTGTGAAAAGTTTGCAGTAGGAGTTCTTTAATTGCGCTTCTTCTACTCTGGCTGCTTTGAGTTTAATTCCAGAAAGTCGCACAAGGGAAGTCACCGATGTGATGCGACTGGAAAAAGTGATGGCAGTTAAAATGATGGCAAACAGGCGCAGCATGCCAAGCAGCACCAGCTCAGCAGCTTTTGGGAAGGAGAGAGGAGAAAGAGACATAGAAAGGGCTGGGTGGGAATGTGTGCCTGATTCATGCACTTTTCAGGGCCTGTGCAGGTGGCCCAAAGGCTGCCACATTCCCCAGGAGCACAGTCCCTTCAGGAAAGGAGCGGAGTGCAGCAGGAAGGACCGTGCTGCAGCTCCCATTGCCCGCAGACGTGTCAGGCTGACCTGGAGGCCCGTGGCTTCAGGCAGGGCCTGATACTGCCCAGGGCCAAGACTGCCCGCAGCCGCGCTGGGGCAGAGGGGCTGAGCGCGGGGACTCGGGCTGGAGCTGCCGGGGGCGGAGCAGCGCCCCTGCTGGCCGCGGGCACGGCGGCGCTGTGCCCCGGCCCCGCGGCCCGCCCGCGGCGGTTCGTGCCCGGCCGCAGCCCGGCTCCCTCTGCCCAGCTGGCCCAGCGCGCGGCCCGGCCTCCGCCAGGGCCGCCCGAGCCACAGCGCGCTCCGGCGCCGATCTGGCTGTGGGCGCCCTTCCGGGTGTTCGGATTTCCTTGGATCCTTTGGCAGTCACTGCCATGAGTTCAGCTGGCCCAGCGGCTGAGTAGAAATGGATGAAATCGCCAGTCCGGATGGGTGGGGCATGATGCTGATACTCGTCCCCTCCCGGTTGTCTCAGGGTAAATCCTGCTGCACTTGGAGGCTCTGGTGCTGGCCACTGCCAAGACAGAGAAAGACGGTCAAGATCCAGCTATGGTGGCTCGGCACCTGTTGCCCACAGAGACAGTCAGGGTATGGAGCTGAGTGAGACAGAACTAAGCGAAAGAAAACGAAAGAGGAAATGCGTTTACGGGCATGGATCGTGATGATTCTGTGCATTGGGAATTTGAAATTGATGCATGGACAAATAATAATCCATGTCAGCTGCATGGAGGGAGGAACAACAAAGCAAGAAAAGGACAGGAGGTTTGAGTGCTATATAGGAAGGATGGAGGGCGATGTCTTGTGATGCACGGGGGGACGTGGATGCGTGGAAAAATGGAGACATGCAGGGTAAGTGTTGTCTCTAGAGATACCGAAACAATCAGAGGAAAGAGAGATGAGAGAGGTCTCCTGAAGTGGAAGGAAGCGAGGATAATTTTTGGAGAGCAGGGTGAGGGTGTGTGGGTGGATGGATGAAGAGTAGACAGAGAAAAGGCTGTTACAATGAAGGTAGAGGGCTGCAATCAGGGCAATGATAGATTGAACAGGCAGGGGAAGAGGGTGCGTGAACAGGCACAGATGCAAGCAGGTTCATGCAGAGAGATGGGGACTCGGAGGATTTGGAAAGGGGCTGAGAGATGACAGAGACGCAGGAAGGGGAAAGAGACGGTGAAGACACAGAGGAGCTGGCGCCGGGGATCCTGGGGCGCCCCGCACAGCCCTGACCCTCATTCTCGGCCGGCCCGCGCGAGAGCAGCAGCGCGGCCAGCGCTATACAGCCCCGCGCCCCGACGCACCGCATGGCGCGCTCCACTCCAGCCGAACGCCCTTGTGCCCCCTCAGCCCCGGCTCTCTGCTTGCAGCCCTGCCGCCTCCTCTCAACGCCTCCCACTCCTCTTCTCTTCTTTTTCTCTCCACCGCCCCAGCTCCGCCCAGGGGCAGAGCCGTGCACCGCTGCCTCGAGTCCAGGCTGGCACGAAGAGGAGAGCGAGGCAGTGGGAGATGCGGGCGAGCGTCGGATCTCTGCACGTCGGGGAGCGGCGGGGCCGTGGTGAATGGCAGAGGAGTCGGGCTGGTGTCCTCGAACTCAAGACTGACAGTTCTGTGTTTCTTTCACTCCGTAGTCTGTTTCCTCCGCGTCCCCCTTTGCTGTCGCGCGCGGCCTCCTTGATTTCGTCCTTTCAGAGAGCGCAAGGAAGAAATCCCCTCACACAGGCTGCAGGAGGTGGGCATTGAAGCCTCCAGCATTTCTCTGTGTCCTACGAAAACCAAGCGCTGATGCAGCACAGAGAGAGCAGCTGTGCACTGGGCTGGAGAGACCTGTCCGTGTGTCCCGTGCAGCCCGTGTGTCCGTGTCACCGCAATGCCGTGTCGTGATTTGTGTGAAAGCACTCTAGGCAGTCATCTGAGTCCTGCCAACGCTTTCCAATTAAAGTTATTATCTCAAATGTGACTTCGGGTGATACCATCGCTTGTTGCTGGAATTTGGCAGTGGCAGAACATGATGTTTGGGAACAGCTGGAAAGACGAGCTCAGGAAGCAGGGGGCTGGCGTGTACCTGGTGCGCGTTCCCTGCACTTAAGTCTCCTGAGCTGCAGCGCGTTGTTCAGCTGCACTCCAGGCTCTCGCTTACAGGTCTGGGAAAATGCTGCTCTGAGATTCGCCTTCCAGGGCAGAGCAGCAGAACCACGGTGTGATCAAGCATTTCGCTTGTTGAGTAACACAACAGGACACACACACACACACACACACGCACCACACACACTCCACGCAAACAAACGCTCCTGCACATCGGGTGGATTCAGGCACGAATTTCGGCTCCCACAAGGATTCCCTTGGCTGGACACTGCCACGAACCACAAGCACGCACGCAAAGCAAGGGAACCACAGGCAGGAGACACAGCTTCAGCGACCACCGTGCAGCTGCTTCAGCCACCTGGAATCAGACAGCGAAGCAAAGGCTGGAGCCTTGTGAGGAACGGCCTGCGAGAATCAGACCAGACCTTGGCACCGGTTTGTTCACTCGACCAGGCTGAACAGAGGTGCAAAATTTCCAGCAGAGCCCCAGATAGCTTACCTGAAGGCGGTTTGCAGGCGCAGGATCCAAAAGCAGCAGCCAGAGTCTGGCAGCAGGCAAAACCGGTGAGCATCAGGACGGTGACGCTGGGGAGGAGGAAGGGGAAGGAGCAGGTGTAAGTGTGTGTGCGATGAAATCTTACCGCATGCCTTATGTGTGCACATCTCTGGTCAGGAATGTTCCGTAGATGTGCGTGCAAAGACTTGGGTGCAGGAGCAGGAATGCGAATTAGCGTGCAGTGATTGCACATCTGTGCTTGAGGACGATGCCCAGAATGTCGAGGTGCTTTGTGTCTGCTTTGGAAAGTGCGTACAGATCTGCTCACAAAGTGCACAGACTATCAGGTTACTCTTTGGTGTGTTTGTAATACTCTGAACGCGTGTGTGTGCGGTGGGAGGTGCTTTTGGTGTCTGCTTCTACTCTGGGTGCTGATTTGTTCCCCAGAAAGGCTTCAGGAGGCTCCAGCTGATGTGATGGAACTTATGAGAGGCATGAGCTTCAGTTAAAATGTTGGAAAAAACACTGCATGGCAGACTCCCTGTCATTTGCAGCAGAGTCCATCACTCAACGAGCAGCAGAGCCCAACATCTCGGGCCTCTGCTGCTGGCTGCCCAGCACGCTCAAATACCTTCCGAGCTCACTTTGTGGCCGCTGCTGAAATGTTCCTGTCCATCAGAATTGTTTTGTACACATTGCAGGGCAGCATCCCTGTGCTCGGAGGGTCTCGTGCAGGGCCGGGCCCGTGGTGGCTCCCCGGCCGTCCCGCCGGGTTCCAGGCTCGGCTCGGTGCCGGTCCCGCCCAGCGGCGTCAGCCGGGAGCGGAGCGGCCTGCCGGCCCCGCCCGGCCCGCCCACTGGCGGTTCGTGCCCGGCCGCAGCCCCGGCTCCTCTGCCGCGTGGCGCAGCGCGGTAATACACGGCCGCGTCCCATCGCCGGGAGCCGCCCGAGCCACAGCGCTCCAACGCCGATCTGCCGACACCCAGGGCTTGACCCGCAGTGTCCGGCGGCTCTCTGACGCTTGTGAGCTCACGGGACGCTCAGGGTTCCGCAGTCCGAGAATGACGGTACCAGGAGATCATTTCTGCTCGTCTGGATTTGCGGAATGTAGGCAGCTGATGTTGATTCCAGGTGCCCTCGGTGGTCTCCACTGTAGGTTCCTGTTGTGCTGGGCTCTGGCCACGTCCACTGTACAGGAGGAAACAGAACAATCGCTTTCCATCAGCAGCAAATGCCCGTGCACCTCAGAGATGGGAAGAAAGGGCAGAGGAGGACCAGATCTGAATAGCTGAGATGTGTTCTGAGAGAAATAGAGGGATGGAGTTAGGATTTCTCGAGAGAGTGATTACATGAAGATAAGAGTGCAGGATATTTTGGAGAAGTGTGCAGACTACAGAGAAGAGTGGAAAGAGGGGAAGAGGGTCACAGAAATGAATGGACGGGAGATGATTGCATAAAAGGATGAATGACTAAAGAAATGGAGTCCAGAAAGAGCAGGCAGGCTGGGGAGAGAACAGATTCATTGAGCAAAGGAGGGTTTGCGTGCAGTGCGTGAAACGGAAGGAGAAGCAGGAGTGGCAGAGACAAATCCCGAGCGCAGTGCTTATCGCCAGGCACACCCAAGAGCACCCAGACACAGCCTCTGCCACCTGCACCGCCACCCGCGCACCGAGCAGCGGCGCGTAGCGCCGCCAGCCCCGCGCCCCGGCACCGCCGCATGGCGCCAGCCGAGCCTCGCTGCGCCCCTCGGCGGCTCTCTGCTCCAGCAGCGCCGCTTCTCTCCCGTGCTCTGCCCTCCCCGCCGCCAGCCCCGCCCGGGGCTGAGCCCTGCGCCGGTGCCGCTCGGGCTCTCGCCGGCTCCTGGCTGGGTGGGGACGAGAAGCAGTGGGAGCAGGGCAGCGCTCGGAGCACAGCCCACGGAGACAGCAGGGCCAAAGTGCGCCGAGCAGGAGTCGTTGTCAGGGAGCACACAGGACCGCGCAGATTCTTTTGTCCCCTCTCCCCGCCGTCTATTTCCTTCCCGTTCCTCCTCCCGCTGGGACGTGGGGATTTCAGAATTGTCCTTCGGGGCACGTGTTTGTAAGAACAGACAAAGGGGGCACAGAGAGCGGGAGGGTCCTGCTGGCCTCAGAGCTCGGGCTCCCTTTGCCTGGCAGAAAGCATCTCTGCCGGCAGAGGCTGGAAAGGCAGAAAAACGGTTTTGAGATGTCCAGCAGGGGGGAGAGAGGAGTGCGGATTGTGTGAGAGAAAAGAACTCTGCAGTCAGGAAGGTCAGTGAGGGAAGGAGGGGAGAGGGAAGCTTCTGCAGGCACCAGAGCGCTGATAGTTCTGCAGCCTGTGATAGAAGAGCATGGTGAGGGAGGCTGTCCCCTACAGCCTATGAGGGTCCGTGGTAGCGCAGAAATCCATCCCATGGAAGATCCAAAGCCACAGCAGGTGGATGTGTCCTTAAGGAAGGTGTGACCTTGTGGAAACTCCCACTGAAGCAAGGTCATGGCAGGACTCTTATCTCCCTGGAGAGTAGCTCATTCTGGATCTGATTTTCTGGATGCGATTTTTTGGCAGGGTGTGTGGGTAAAATTGTCAGGGAAATCCATCACGTCCCAAGAATAAGAAGGAACTGCCTTGCACTCTGAACACTTTCTCAATGGAAAGTTTAGGTGCGACTGCATGCACATGTAGTGTCGGACTCTGTGAATAGTTTATTTAGAAAGAATACAATCTGCATAATGGATCCGACAAACGAGCTAAAATTTCAGAGTAGCATGCTATTGGTGGCTACTCACATGAAGGAGGAGGTGATGTTCCTTATCCTTCAGAAAAGGCAAAAAGAAGTTCAGCAGCTTTGGGAAGAGGAGAGAGGAAAGAGACCTGACATGGGCTGGGTGGCAAGGTGTACCCAGGCTGCTGCATTTTTGAGACACCTACATTTGCAGATTGGCCAAAGACTGCCACATTCCCCAGAACGCACAGAGTCCCTTCCAGAAGGAGCAAGGGATGGATTGGGAAGGACCGTGCTGCGCTCCGAGCCCCCGCGCAGACAAGTGTCAGTGCCGACACGGAGCCGTGGCCGGGCAGGGCTGTTGCTGCCCCAGGAGCGGAGCTGCCGCAGCCGCGCTGGGCAGAGGGCTGAGCGCGCGCGGGGACTCGGAGCTGGAGCTGCCGGGGCGGAGCGGCAGCGCCCCTGCTGGCCGCGGGCGGCGCTGTGCCCCCGGCCCCGCCCGGCCCGCCCGCGGCGGTTCGTGCCCAGCCGCAACCCCAGCTCCCTCTGCCCGTGGCCCAGCGCGCAGTAATACACGGCCGCGTCCCCGCGCCGGGGCCGCCGAGCCACAGCGCGCTCCAGCGCCCGTCCTCCGACACCGACAGCTTTCCTGCGAAATGGCCGGAACATCCTTGGATCCCACTAAGAGTAAGAGCCAGGAATTCGATGCTTTGTCCCGGGGAGCTGGCGGTAGAAATGGACACGTAGTATCCGCTCACTTTGCTGGGGGTGTGAGCAGTTGATTCTGATGCCAGTGCCCTCGGTGGTCTCCGCGGAATGGTTCCTGCTGCACCTGGGCTCTGCCTGAAAGCCACTGCCCAGGTCAGAAGAAAGACAAACCTGAATTCCGACATTGCCGTGGTGCACAGAACAAAGCCCGCATGCACAGAGACGCGGGAAGGGAAAAAGATTTCCGATACACGCAGGAACTGAAATGTCCAAAAAGTCGTTGTGGAGAGATGAATGCCTCGAATAACAGGACAGCCGCTGGCAGACCCGGCAGCAGGAGGGAGAAAGCACGAAATGGCAGTAAAGTTATTGGGAGTAAGGACTGACGCTGTGAGTTATAAAGGCATAGGAACGCTTGCAGCATTGGGCAGAGATTAGAATCCGAGAATTTCTGAGGGGAGAATGAGATGGAGGAAGAAGGAGGGATAAATAGGAGGAACAGTTCGCGGCAGAGGTGTGTAAAGCAGGCGGGCAGACTGCAGCCTGGAGGGACGTGCGGATAAGCGGCCCGGCCGCGGCCGCCCCGCGCACCGAGCAGCAGCGCGGCCAGCGCCGCCAGCCCGCGCCCCGACACCGCCGCATGGCGCCGCTCCGCCGAGCCGAGCAGCTGCCGTGCCCTCTCAGCCCCGGCTCTCTGCTGCGGCCCTGCTGCCGCCTCCTCTGCCGCCAACAGCTCCCGCCCCGGCCGGCCTTAGCCCCTACCTCTCCCAGCAGCGGCACCGCAGAGCGACACAAGGACCTTTGGCATGGCCAGGGACCGGAGACAGCTGTAGTCCCATCCCACACACACACCACCCACACAGCAGCGCAAGCACATCCATCGATATCACCCTAGTGGACCTTTGGAGGGCAGGAAGGGGAGGGCTCAGGGGACCCAGGGCTGCATTTCAGCGCCTCTTCCCAGCACACATTTGTAGCGAGCAGCTGCCGTCAGCGCTCAGCTGCACTCGGGCTCCCTGCTGAGCCTGGCAAGCTGCTGCTCTGTGCTGTGCAGGGGTCCAGAGCAGTGCTCCGTGTCCCTGCCTATAGTCAGGGAATTCCCTCCCGCTATGGAGAACACACACGGACAGACACAGGCTCGTTGCCATGTGGAGTGTAGGAGCCATCCACAAATATGTGCTTCGGGTGGCTCCGTACAGAAACAGGGCTGCTGCAAGAGCAGCCAGAGCGGGAAGACAGAACTAGCCCTGGGCTCTGCTGAGGATATGTTGGTTTACAAGAAATGGGGCCGGAATTTGGAAGAATAAGATCCCAGGAATGCAGAAGGGATATTTTTCTTTACTTAGAAATACTTTGAAATGAAGAAATGATTCCAGAAAATAGTCCAGAATATTTTTCCAAAAAAAGTGTCACAATGGACGTAGTGAAAAACCGTCAGACCATTTTGCCCACATGCGATATAACTTCTAGTGAGTACTGGGGTGACATCTTCATTCCTATTCCAAGCTCAGCCTTGCACGTACACCTCCCCTCACTCCCTGGGTTGCTGCACAGCCCAGGAAGCTCCTGCACCAGGGTGTCTTGCACAGCACACACAGGTACAGGCACTGTCAGAGCCCTCCACTTCCTCCACCTTCAGCACTCTGCATTTCCTCGTGGTGTTCAGGTGCGTGGTGATGCGGCCGCTGTGCCTGGGGCACGAGCCCCTGATTGATGGGAGAGCAGCTGGGGGGCTTGGCCTTTCCGCGGCTGGTACCAGGCAAGGCATTAAAAAGCACTGCTCTGGTATTTGCGGAGTGGTGTGGAAGCGTCCCTACTCCACGTGACTTGTCCATCTTCCTGGGTGATCGTGATCTGCCCCGAGAGTGCCTGGAAGAAAGTCAGTGTCAGCAGCTGCAGGGAAAGGACACAGTCAGGGAGAAGCAAACCCCTGGTATAGAAAACTCTCTGTCCTGCAAAGGAAGACCTGAACATTCAGAGAGGCAGGAGAGAGAGTGCTGGGTTGGGTGTCAGAGAGCTCCCAGCACAGCAAACTCACAAGAGCTGAGCTGTGTCCTTGGTCCCAGCTTACCGCTCAGACAATCTGGAACTTAGCCTGATTTTTTTGTGCTCAGAATCAGGCTGAGGGAGCCCACCGAGGTTCAGCAAAGGATACCCACAGTGGCCTCATCCCTGTCACCTCTGAGGGCTCCTCGATCCCTGAGCACACAAAGCTGAGCTTGTGACGAGGGAGTCCTGGTCATCTGCTGCCAGCCCAGAGAACAGTGAATGCCGTGGCAGAGCCGTGTCAGCCTGGAGGCAGAAAGGGATAACCTGTAAATGTCAGTGAAATCAGAATTTTGAGGTGCCTGGAGCAGGTTTGAAAGGATCTGTGAATTGATATTAAAACAGGAGCAATATGGCTCTGCAGAGAGAGCTGAGATCTCCTGAGGTGACAGCAGGAGGATGAGAAGAGAGAGGCAGAGGAAGACGAAATGAAGGTGAAAGAAAAGACAGAGAAGGGGGATGAGATTTCTCTTCTCTCTCTTCAATTTTCTTTAGAAATCAAAGACCTTCTTGAGCGAACATTTTCAAGACCACAAAGAGGAACCGGCTTTTCTCTGCCTTTCCCCTCTAATCACTGACATTTCCACTCTTGGCTGTGGAGGGTTTCCTGGGGAAGGAATAAGATGAAGGGAGCCTTGGGGAAAAGGCAGGACTTACCGAGGAGGTGTCCCAGGAAGACGGTGAGGATGAGATGTGCGAGGTGCATGGCGAGAGCAAGCTGCGTGTTTGCCGAGTGAGGAAGAGTCAGAAAGCACGTGGCAGCGCCGAGAGAGCAGAGGTGCCGCAAACGCCTCTGTGCAGCGGGAGCAGCGGGAGCAGCAGCGGGAGCAGGCAGAGCAATGGCCTGTCCCGGGCGTGCCTGAAATGCTCGTGCTGCGTTTCTCGCTGCTCCAGCAGCAGCCCCCGTGGCTCCCTCAGGCAGCGGCATTGGGAGCATTCCGTGCCTCTGGCGCCTCAGCCGTGGCAAGGGGCTGTTCCCGCTCAGCTCGCAGGGGAGTCCTCACCTCCCCAGCTGCAATGGCCAGCTCTGCTGCACAGCCCGTGCTGCCCATTGGGGAGCTCAGGGGCTTCATCTCTGCTGAGCTTTCTCACCTCTCTGGGGTGATTGCAATTTCCTCTGTGAACAGGGGACTCCTCTGTCTCTGCTTCTTTTCCCATGCCTGATATAAACATCTCTATCCCAGCTCCCTCACTCCCAAACTCTATTTCATACGAACTCCAGAGTTGCCTCATACTGGTCGTATGGGTTTTCTCTAAAACGGATTCGTCACAAAATAATTGTCTGTAATGATGGGAACAGCGATGCAGGAAACGCTAATGGGTGTAATAGGAACATTCTCATGCAGGTGTTGCACTGCTCCATGCTTTAGAAGGAAGTTTCTAGAGAAGTGGAGGTCCTGAGGCTGTCACAGATTTTCCAAATCTTATCCTTCTACTGGCTCCTTCCGTGACTGTGCCTCCTAAGGCTTCAGAGCAGAGAAAAGACGGTAAGAGATTTCCAAAGGAAGGAGTATTCGTCCCAGCATTTGTGCTGAGACAAGAACATGCAACCATCCTTGCTCTTCCCGGAGACACATCACTGAAGTCTCTCCTTTTCTGCATAATCCTCTCTCATTATCTCTAACCATTTGCCACTGACAAAGCTCAGCCTGAGCCAATTCAGAACCACAGCCGCTGGTTCCTAAAGGATCATCGATTAGTGGTTGATGAGCTCTGAGCTGCCCCTTTCATTCCCCTATCACCTACTGCTATCTTGGTGTCAGTGTGTGCTTTATTCATCGCTTTCCCCTTTCCCTTGTTCTTGCCTTTGAAAGGAAAATTGATGTGATGTGAGCCTTGGAGAAGCAGACACTCTCACCTTTCACATGCCCTGACTGTTGCCTCTGCTGAACTTGCTCATTGCAATGAGTTCCTGATCATGCCGAAAATTCGTGTCCCCACAGGAAATGGGGTCTCTGGAGCAAGTCTCTGGAGGGAAATCTCTTGTGGAGCTCATTGTTTCAAGTGTCTCCCTCCAGCACTTGCAGCATTGCTAAACTCTGGCATCTGCTTTTCAGGAATCCCGAATGGTTACTAACGTGATGGAAAGGGGACCAATCTGTATGAGGTGGGAGGTAGGTGTGAGAGAAACTTCATTGCTTTTGAAACGGTTCTCTACTCCAACAGATTAAATGTTTTCCCTTCGAGATGTTCTACTGTTACAGGAAGATGCTGAACTCACACCCGAGATTGTTTGGAAAAACCTGTGGATGAGAAGGAATTGTAGATCAGTGAATTCCTGCATCAGCTGGGATTCTAGGTACAGCTTCCTTACCCATCCCTGTAAGAATGGGGCTTCTTACGCAGCTTGCAGTATGGAACAGAGACATTTCTGCAGGGACAGAGAGGGAGATTCCTTTGTCACCTCAGAAAGCCATACGGCAAACACCTCTCATGCCATAACACACTGAGGTGACAGCACTACCTGAATTAACCCCTGTGTGCCTGTGAGGGCAGCTGCTATGTAAGCTCCCAGCACAGAATCTTTCTCGGAGCAGCTCTTTGCTTTGCAAAGCAGGCTGAGAGCAGCAGCAGCAGCCGTGGCCGGGGGGCCGCAGGCGATGGCAGAGGCGGCGGGCGCAGCAGTTTGGTGTGAGGCAGAGGCGGCCGAGGGAGCGAGGGCAGGGCGGGCTGTGTGTCGGGCCGTGTCCCGCAGCAGGCAGGCTGGCAGCCGTGTGCCGGGGCCGTGGCGGGCTGTGCGGTGTCGCTGTGCCCCCGCGGGCTCGGGGCGCACGAAGGAGCTGCGGAGCCGCCTGGGGCCCGGCGGGCGGAGCGGCAGCGCCCCCTGCTGGCCGCGGGCGGCGCTGTGCCCCCGGCCCCGCCCGGCCCCGCCCGCGGCGGTTCGTGCCCGGCCGCAGCCCCGGCTCCTCTGCCTGTGGCCCAGCGCGCAGTAATACACGGCCGCGTCCCCGCGCCGGGGCCGCCCGAGCCACAGCGCGCTCCAGCGCCGATCTGCCGACACCGACACTTGACCCGCACTGTCCGGCAGCTCTCTGACCCCTTTGTGAGCGCTCACGAGGAATTCGGGTCCCCGGCCAGGCAGCTGACGGTACCAGTGGATCCAATCGTTGGTCTGGATTTGGGGATGTGAGCAGCTGATGTTTATTCCAGTACCGTCGGTGGTCTCCAGGAATGGTTCCTGTTGTACCCGGGCTCTGGCCACGGCCACTGTAGGGAAGAAAATACAATCAGTTTCTATGAGCACCAAAATCCGTGCACGCAGAAATGGGAAAGGGCAGTGGAGGAGAGACCACAGAGAGCTGGGATTTGTTCTGAGAATAAAGGATGGAGATACTATTTCTCGGAATGTGATTACTTGGAGGTAAAAATGTGGGATATTTTGGGAAAGTGTCAGACTGCAGAAGGGACGAGTTGAATGAGGGAAGAGGGTCTGAAATGAATGTCTGGGTAGATGATTGAATGAATCGATAAATGACTAAAGAAATGGAGTCGGACAGCAGGGGAGGTGGGAGAGAACGGATTCATTGAGGAGAGGTCGGTTAAGGGCAGTGTGTGAAAGACAAGCAAGGAGGGGCAGGAGTGCCAGAGACAAAGCCCGAGCCCACTGCTTATCCCAGTCAGAACCAGACACCCCGACACAGCCTCTGCCACCTGCGCCGCCCCCCCCGCGCACCGAGCAGCAGCGCGGCCAGCGCCGCCAGCCCCGCGCCCCGACACCGCCGCATGGCGCCGCTCCGCCGGCCGAGCAGCGCTGTGCCCCTCAGCCCCGGCTCTCTGCTGCGGCCCTGCCGCCTCCTCTGCCACTGCTCCGCTCCTCTTCTCTCCACCGCCCCCAGCTCCGCCCCAGGGCAGAGCCGTGCGCCGCCGCTGCTCGGCGAGTCCGGGCAGAGAAAGGAGGAGAGAGCGGTGGGAGTGGGGCGAGCGTCGGGTCTCTGCACGTCGGGAGCGGCGGGGCCGGGGTGCATGGCAAGGAGTCGGGCTGGTGTCATGGAGCTCAAGATTGACAGTCCCTGTGTTTCTTTCACTCCCATAATCTGTTTCCTCACATCCCTGGTTTGCTGTCACATGGGCACTCCTGAATTGTCCTTCAGTACACTGGAAAGAAATCCCCTCACACAGGCTGCAGGAGGTGGGCATGAAGCCTCAGCATTTCTCCGTGTCCACGAAACCAAGCTGATGCAGCACAGGGGAGAGCAGCTGTGCACTGGGCTGGAGAGACCTGTCCGTGTGTCCGTGTGTCCGTGTGTCCATGTGTCTGTGTGTCTGTGTTTGTATATCCATGTTTGTGGGACCACTCGAATACATTCTGAGTCACTGCCAATACTTCAAAAACAAATATCTTAAAAGTCCAAACTTGGGTGATACCTTCCTTGTTGGGGCTGAAAATTGGCAGTAGCAGAACATGATGTTCAGAGCAGCTGGAAAAGGACGGTTCAGGACGCAGGGAATGCAATCCGGTGCCTCTTCCCTGGAAAAGTCTCCTGAAAGCTGCTACATCATTGTTCAACTGCACTCAGGCTCCTTCTGAGTCTGGAAAAATGCTGCTCTCTGATGCTCAGGGCAGAGCAACTGAGAGCATCTCCAGTGTGATCAACGCAATTCACTTGTTGAGTAACAACAGGACACACAAACACACACACACACACACACACACACTCACAGACGCTCCTGCACATCAGGGTGGATTCACGCACGAATCTTCGCTCCCACAAGGATTCCTGTGGACCCTACCTGAACACAAGCACACACAAACCAGAAACACAGGCAGAGACAAAACCAGCCATGGACTCTGCTGGGGAAACCTGGGACCAACAGCAGAAGGGCTGGAGCCTTGAGGGGAAGGACAAGAAGTCAGACAGCCCGTGGCATAGTTTGTGCACTCACAGACAGAACAGAGGGTAAAATTTCCAACGAGGCCCCAATACTTTCCTAAATTGAGATTTACCAGGACAGGATGAAAAGCCGCATCAAAATACTGACCCATCAGGAAGCAAAAACCGGTGAGCATCATGGTGAGCTGAGGAGGGAAGAAGGGAAGGAGTAGGTGTAAGTGTGTGGGAATAGATAATTCTTACCATGTGCCTTATGTGTGCGCATCTCTGGTCAGGAATGTTCCCGTAGATGTGCGTGCAAAGACTTGGGTGCAGGAGCAGGAATGGGAGTGAGCGTGAGTGTTTGCACATCTGTGGGGACGTGCCAGAAGGAGAAATGTCTGTGCTTGTGTCTGCTTTGGAAATGTGTTTGCACACATCTCTGAGTAAATGCAGAGCTATGAGTTACTCTTTGGGAGTGTTTGTAATACTGTGAACACGTGTATGTGCAGTGGTGGGTTTTTAATTATTTCTTCTTCTACTCTGGGTGCTGATTTATCCTCAGAAAGGCTTCAGGGAAGCTCAGCTGTGTGATGGAACTTATGAGAAGCGACTCCAGTTAAAATGTGGGCAAAAAGGCACTGGCTGTGCCAGACTTTTCCCTGTCATTTCAGCAGGTCCCATCCTCAACAAGCAACGAGCCAAAATCTCCTCGGCCTTTCTGTAGTTGCCAATACACTCAGAAATACCTTCCCCGACTCCCTTGGCCGCTGCTGCAATGTTCCTGTCCATCAGAATGGTTTTGTACACATTGCAGGGCAGCATCCCTGTGCTCGGAGGGGTCTCTCGTGCAAGGCCGGGCCCGTGGTGGCTCCCGGCCGGGGTCCCGCGGGTTCCAGGCTCGGCTCGGTGCAGGTCCCGTCCAGCGGCGTCAGCCGGGAGCGGAGCGGCCCCTGCCGGCCCCGCCCGGCCCCGCCCGCGGCGGTTCGTGCCCGGCCGCAGCCCCGGCTCCTCTGCCCGTGGCGCAGCGCGCAGTAATACACGGCCGCGTCCCCGCGCCGGGGCCGCCCGAGCCACAGCGCGCTCGAGCGCCGATCTGCCGACACCCAGAGCTGTCCTGAAATGTCCGGCAGCTCTCTGATCCCTTTGTGAACGCTCGCGAGGAATTCGGGTCCTCGGCCCGGGAAATGACGGTACCAGTAGATGTACTCATATGTCTGGATTTAGGAATGGGAGCAGCTGATGTTGATTCCAGTGCCCTCGGTGGTCTCCAGTGTCGGTTCCTGTTGTACCTGGGCTCTGGCCACGGCCACTGTACGGGAGAAACGAACAATCGCTTTCCATCAGCAGCAAATGCCGTGCACGCAGAGATGGGAAAGGGCAGAGGAGGACAGATCACAGATAGCTGGGATGTGTTCTGAGAATAAGGGATGGAGATAGGATATCTCGGAGAGTGATTACATGGAGATAAGTGTGCAGGATATTATGGAGAAGTGTCAGACTGCAGAAGGGAAGAGTGGAAAGAGGGAAGAGGGTCTGAAATGAATGGACGGGGAGATGATTGCATAAATGGATGAATGGCTAAAGAAATGGAGCCGGACAGCAGGCAGGCTGGGAGAGAACGAATTCATTGAGGAGAGCAGCGCTGCGTGCAGTGCGTGAAAAAGAAGGAAGGAGAAGCACGAGTGGCAGAGACAAATCCCGAGCCCAGTGCTTATCGCAGGCACACCCAGACACCCAGACACAGCCTCTGCCACCTGCACCGCCACCCCCGCGCACCGAGCAGCAGCGCGCCCAGCGCCGCCAGCCCCGCGCCCCGGCACCGCCGCATGGCGCCGGCCGAGCCTCGCTGCCCCTCAGCCCCGGCTCTCTGCTCCGGCAGCGCCCGCTTCTCTCCCGTGCTCTGCCCTCCCCCGCCGCCAGCTCCGCCCCGGGGCTGAGCCCTGCGCCGGTGCCGCTCGGGCTCTCGCCGGCTCCTGGCTGGGTGCGGGGGGGACGAGAGCGGTGGGAGCTGGGCAGCGCTCGGAGCTGCGGCCCACGGAGACAGCGGGGCCAAGTGCGCCGAGCGGGAGCCGTTTGTCCCGGGAGCACAGGACCCACAGATTCTTTTCTCCCCTCTCCCCCACCGTCTATTCCTTCCCTTTCTCCCTCCACTGGGACGTGGGGATTTCAGAATTGTCCTTCGGGGCACGTGTTTGTAAGAACAGACAAGGGGCACAAGAGGCAAAGGTTCTGCTGGCCTCCACACCCCGGGCTCCTTGCCTGGCAAAGAGAGCACCTGTGGCGGCAAAGATTGGAAAGGCAGAAAAACCGTTGTGAGATGTCAGCGGGGAGAGAGGAGTGGGATTGTGGGAGAGAAAGAACTCTGCAGTCAGGAAGGTCAGTGAGGAAGGAGGGAGAGGAGCTTCTGCAGGCACCAGAGCGCTGATAGTTCTGCAGCCTGTGATGAAGACCATGGTGAGGGAGGCTGTCCCCCTACAGCCTATGAGGGTCCGTGGTAGCGCAGAAATCCATCCCATGGAAGATCCAAAGCTACAACAGGTGGATGTGTCCTTAAGGAAGGTGTGAGCCCATGGAAACTCCCACTGAAGGAAGGTCATGGCAGGACTGTATCTACATGGAGGGGAACCCATTCTGGAGCTCCATTCTGGATGAGATTTTCTGGCAGGATGTGTGGGTAAAATTATCAGGGAAATCCATCAGGTCCCAAGAATCAGAAGGAGCCGCCTTGCATTCTGAACACTTTCTCAATGGGAAGTTTAGGTGCGACTGCATGCACATGTAGTGTCGGACTCTGTGAACAGTTTGTTTAGAAAGAATATAATCTGCATAATGGATCCGACAGATGAGCTAAAATTTTCAGAGTAGCATGCTATTTGCGGCTACTCACATAAAAGACCTGGAGATGTCCCTTGCCTTGCAGAAAAGGCAAAATAGAGCTCAGCAGCTTCGGGAAGAGGAGAGAGGAAAGAGACCTGACATGGGCTGGGTGGGAATGTGATGCTGATGCATTTTTGAGACACCATTGCAGATTGGCCAAAGGCTGCCACATTCCCCAGAACACACAGAGTCCCTTCAGAAGGAGCAAGAGATGGCTTGGAAGGACCGTGCTGCGCTCCGAGCCCCGCGCAGACCGTGTCAGTGCCGACACGGAGCCGTGGCCGGGCGGGGCTGTTGCTGCCCCAGGAGCGGAGCTGCCGCAGCCGCGCTGGGCAGAGGGGCTGAGCGCGCGCGGGGACTCGGAGCTGGAGCTGCCGAGGGCGGAGCGGCAGCGCCCCCTGCTGGCCGCGGGCGGCGCTGTGCCCCCGGCCCCGCCCGGCCCCGCCCGCGGCGGTTCGTGCCCGGCCGCAGCCCCGGCTCCTCTGCCCGTGGCCCAGCGCGCAGTAATACACGGCCGCGTCCCCGCGCCGGGGCCGCCCGAGCCACAGCGCGCTCGATCGCCGATCTGCCGACACCGACACTTGACCCGCACTGTCCGGCAGCTCTCTGATCCCTTTGAGAACACCCACGAGGAATTCGGGTCCCCGGCCAGGCAGCTGACGGTACCAGTGGATCCAATCGTTGGTCTGGATTTGGGGATGTGAGCAGCTGATGTTGATTCCAGTACCGTCGGTGGTCTCCAGGAATGGTTCCTGTTGTACCCGGGCTCTGGCCACGGCCACTGTAGGGAAGAAAATACAATCAGTTTCTATGATCACCAAAATCCGTGCACGCAGAAATGGGAAAGGGCAGTGAAGGAGAGACCACAGATAGCTGGGATTTGTTCTGAGAATAAAGGATGGAGATACTATTTCTCGGAATGTGATTACTTGGAGGTAAAAATGTGGGATATTTTGGGAAAGTGTCGGACTGCAGAAGGGACGAGTTGAATGAGGGAAGAGGGTCTGAAATGAATGTCTGGGTAGATGATTGAATGAATCGATGAATGACTAAAGAAATGGAGTCGGGCAGCAGGGGAGGTGGGAGAGAACGGATTCATTGAGGAGAGGTCGGTTAAGGGCAGTGTGTGAAAGACAAGCAAGGAAAGGCAGGAGTGCCAGAGACAAATCCCGAGCCCAGTGCTTATCCCAGTCAGAACCAGACACCCCGACACAGCCTCTGCCACCTGCGCCGCCCCCCCCGCGCACCGAGCAGCAGCGCGGCCAGCGCCGCCAGCCCCGCGCCCCGACACCGCCGCATGGCGCCGCTCCGCCGGCCGAGCAGCGCTGTGCCCCTCAGCCCCGGCTCTCCGCTGCGGCCCTGCCGCCTCCTCTGCCGCACCTCCACTCTTCTTTTATTCCCTCCCCCGCCGCCAGCTCCGCCCCGGGGCTGAGCCGTGCGCCGCCGCTGCTCGGAGACTCCGGGCACGGCACTGTGGGGAGCCGAGCGTGGCGGGACCGGGGAGAGCGTCGAGTCTCTGCTCGTCGGGAGGGGCGGGGCTGTGTGGATAGCAGGGTATCGGTCTGGTATCATGGAGCCCAAGACTGTCAGTCTCTGTGTTTCCTTCACTCCCATAATCTCTATCCTCACATCTCCTCTTTGCTGTCATGTGGGCACTCCTGAATTGTCCTTCAGGGCACTGGAAAGAAATCCCCTCACACAGGATGCAGGAGGTGGGCATGAAGCCTCAGCATTTCTCTGTGTCTAGGAAACCAAGCTGGTGCCACACAGGGGAGAGCAGCTGTGCACTGGGCTGGAGAGACCTGTCTGTGTGTCTGTGTGTCTGTGTGTCTGTGTGTCGGTGCTTGTGTGAGCACTCGCAGCCATCTGAGTCAGTGCCAATATTTCAAAAACAATTATCTTAAAAGTCCAAACTTGGGTGATACCTTCCTTATTGGGGTTGGCAATTGGCAGTAGCAGAATATGATGTTCAGAGCAGCTGGGAAAGGAGGGCTCGAAACAGGGGATGCAATCCGGTGCCTCTTCCCTGGAAAGGTCTCCTGAAAGCTGCAACATCATTGTTCAACTGCACTCAGGCTCCTTCTGAGTCTGGAAAAATGCTTCTCTGTGATGCTCAGGGCAGAGCAGTGGAGAGCATCTCCAGTGTGATCAACGCATTTCACTTGTTGAGTAACACAACAGGACACACAAACACACACACACACACACACACACACACACACACGCTCCTGCACATCGGGGTGGATTCACGCACGAATCTTCGCTCCCACAAGGATTCCTGTGGACCCTGCCTGAACACAAGCACACACAAACCAGAAACACAGGCAGAGACACAACCAGCCATGGACTCTGCTGGGGAAACCTGGGACCAACAGCAGCAGGGTTGGAGCCTTGAGGGGAAGGACAAGAAGTCAGACAGCCCGTGGCATAGTTTGTGCACTCACAGACAGAACAGAGGGTAAAATTTCCAACGAGGCCCAAATACTTTCCTAAATTGAGATTTACCAGGACAGGATGAAAAGCCGCATCAAAATACTGACCCATCAGGAAGCAAAAACCGGTGAGCATCATGGTGAGCTGAGGAGGGAAGAAGGGAAGGAGTAGGTGTAAGTGTGTGGGAATAGATAATTCTTACCATGTGCCTTATGTGTGCGCATCTCTGGTCAGGAATGTTCCCGTAGATGTGCGTGCAAAGACTTGGGTGCAGGAGCAGGAATGGGAGTGAGCGTGAGTGTTTGCACATCTGTGGGGAAGTGCCAGAAGGAGAAATGTCAGTGCTTGTGTCTGCTTTGGAAATGTGTTTGCACACACCTCTGAGTAAATGCAGAGCTATGAGTTACTCTTTGGGTGTGTTTGTAATACTGTGAAGACGTGTATGTGCAGTGGTGGGTGTTTAATTATTTCTTCTTCTACTCTGGATGCTGATTTATTCCCAGAAAGGCTTCAGGGAAGCTCAGCGATGTGATGGAACTGAGGAGAAGCGACTTCAGTTAAAATGTGGGCAAAAAGGCACTGGCGGTGCCAGACTTTTCCCTGTCATTTCAGCAGGTCCCATTCTCAGCGAGCACCGAGCCAACATCTCCTCGGCGTTTCTGTAGTTGCCAATACACTCAGAAATACCTTCCCCGGCTCCCTTGGCCGCTGCTGCAATGTTCCTGTGCATCAGAATTGTTTTGTACACATTGCAGGGCAGCATCCCTGTGCTCGGAGGGGTCTCTCGTGCAAGGCCGGGCCCGTGGTGGCTCCCGGCCGGGGTCCCGCGGGTTCCAGGCTCGGCTCGGTGCCGGTCCCGCCCAGCGGCGTCAGCCGGGAGCGGAGCGGCCCCTGCCGGCCCCGCCCGGCCCCGCCCGCGGCGGTTCGTGCCCGGCCGCAGCCCCGGCTCCTCTGCCCGTGGCCCAGCGCGCAGTAATACACGGCCGCGTCCCCGCGCCGGGGCCGCCCGAGCCACAGCGCGCTCGATCGCCGATCTGCCGACACCCAGAGCTGTCCTGCAATGTCCGGCAGATCTCTGACCCCTTTGTGAGCGCTCACGATGAATTCGGGTCCTCGGCCCGGGGAATGACGGTACCAGGAGATGTACTCATATGTCTGGATTTGGGAATGGGAGCAGCTGATGTTGATTCCAGTGCCCTCGGTGGTCTCCAGTGTCGGTTCCTGTTGTACCTGGGCTATGGCCACGTCCACTGTACAGGAGAAGCAAACAATCGCTTTCCATCAGCAGCAAATGCCGTGCACGCAGAGATGGGAAAGGGCAGAGGAGGACAGATCACAGATAGCTGGGATGTGTTCTGAGAATAAGGGATGGAGATAGGATTTCTCGGAGAGTGACTTCATGGAGATAAGAGTGCAGGATATTTTGGTGAAGTATCAGTCTGCAGAAGGGAAGAGTGGAAAGAGGGAAGCGGGTCTGAAATGAATGGACGGGGAGATGATTGCATAAAAGGATGAATAACTAAAGAAATGGAGTCGGAGAGCAGGCAGGCTGGGAGAGAACGAATTCATTGGCAAAAGGAGGGTTTCGTGCAGTGCGTGAAAAAGAAGGAAGGAGAAGCAGGAGTGGCAGAGACAAATCCAGAGCCCAGTGCTTATCCCAGGCAAACCCAGACACCCAGACACAGCCTCTGCCACCTGCACCGCCACCCCGCGCACCGAGCAGCAGCGCCCAGCGCCGCCAGCCCGCGCCCCGGCACCGCCGCATGGCTCGGCCGAGCCTCGCTGCCCCTCAGCCCCGGCTCTCTGCTCCGGCAGCGCCCGCTTCTCTCCCGTGCTCTGCCCTCCCCGCCGCCAGCCCCGCCCGGGGGCATGAGCCCTCGCCGGTGCCCGCTCGGGCTCTCGCCAGCTCCTGGCTGGAGTGCAGGGGGGACGAGCAGTGGGAGCGGGGCAGCGCTCGGAGCTGCGGCCCACGGAGACAGCGGGGCCAAGTGCGCCGAGCAGGAGCCGTTGTCCGGGAGCACAGGGACCCACAGATTCTTTTCTTTCCTCTCCCCCACTTTTATTCCTTCCCGTTCCCCTCCCACTGGGAAGTGAGGTTTCAGGAATTGTCCTTCATGGCACGAGTTTGTATGGACGGATAAGGGCACAAGAGGCAGAGGGTCCCTGCTGGCCTCCAGACGCCGGGCTCTGGCCCGGCAAAGGCATCTCTGCCGGCAAAGATTGGAAAGGCAGATAAAACGGTTGTGCTGACATCAGCGGGGAGAGAGGAGGTGGGATTGTGGGAGAGAAAAGAACTCTGCAGTCAGGAAGGTCAAAGTGAGGAAGGAGGGAGAGGAGCTTCTGCACGCATTAGAGGGCTGATAGTTCTCGCAGCCCGTGTGATGAAGAGCATGGTGAGGAGGTGTCCCCTACAGCCTATGAGGGTCCGTGGTAGTGCGAAATCCATCCCATGGAAGAGCCAAAGCCACAGCAGGTGGATGTGTCCTTAAGGAAGGTGTGAGTCCCGTGGAAACTACTCACTGAAGCAAGGTCATGGATGGACTCGTATCTCCCTGCGAGAGGAGCCCATTCTGAGCATCCGATTTTCTGGATGCGATTTTTGGCAGAGTGTGTGGGTAAAACTGTAGGGAAATCCATCACGTCTCGAAAGAATCAGAAGGAGCTGCCTTTGCACTCTGAACACTTTTCTCAATGGGGAGTTTGGGTGCGACTGCATGCATGTAGTGTCGGACTCTGTGAACAGTTGTTAGAAAGAATACAAATCTGCATAATGGATCCGACAAATGAGCTAAAATTTCAGAGAGCATGCTATTGGTGGCTCCTCACATAGAACGAGCGGGAGATGCTCCTTACTCGTCAGAAAAGGCAAAATAAGAGTTCAGCAGCTTTGGGAAGATGGGAGAGGAAAGAGACCTGACATGGGCTGGGTGGCAAGGTGTACCCAGGGTGCTGCATTTTGAGACACCATTGCAGATTGGCCCAAGCGCGCCACGACTCCCAGAACACACAGAGTCCCTTCAGAAGGAGCAAAGAGATGGCTTTGGAAGGACCGTGCTGCGCTCCGATGCCCCGCGCAGACCGTGTCAGTGCCGACACGGAGCCGTGGCTGGCGGGGCTGTTGCTGCCCCAGGAGCGGAGCCGCCGCAGCCGCGCTGGGCAGAGGGGCTGAGCGCGCGCGGGGACTCGGAGCTGGAGCTGCCGGGGGCGGAGCGGCAGCGCCCCCTGCTGGCCGCGGGCGGCGCTGGCCCCGGCCCCGCCCGGCCCCGCCCGCGGCGGTTCGTGCCCGGCCGCAGCCCCGGCTCCTCTGCCCGTGGCCCAGCGCGCAGTAATACACGGCCGCGTCCCCGCGCCGGGGCTGCCTGAGCCACAGCGCGCTCCAGCGCCCGTCCTCCGACACCGACCCAGCTTTCCTGCGATGGCCGGAACATCCTTGGACCCACTCATAGCAGTGAGAGCCAGGAAATTCGGGGCTTTGGTCCCGGGAGCTGACGGTAGAAAGCAGGTGTAAATTCCACTGTCTGTTTGCAGGGGTGTGAGCAGTTGATTCTGATGCCGGTGCCCTCGGTGGTCTCCAGGAATGGCTCTGATGCACCTGGGCTCTGCCTGAAGCCACTGCCGGGGGACAGAAAAGGGACAAACCATGAAATCCTGCAGTTTGCCCTACACCAACTAGGGAAAAAGCTCGCAGAACGAGTTAGGAACGTGCAGAGACGGGGAGGAAAACAGTTCTCAAAGGATTTCAACATACAGCAGTAACAGAAGTGTCCATGAGTCGTTTGTGGAGAGATGAATGCTTGAGAACTACAGGACGCTCAGGAGAGTCACTTGAGAAACGGAGGAGGTGAGGAGAAAGCCCGAAAAACGACTTAGAACAGATAAATGGTAAGGAGGCTGCATTTCGATATGTTGTGAAAAAGCAATCTTTTCAGAGATGAGCAGAGAATAGGATCGGAGATTTCTCGAGGAAAGAATGAGATGGAAAGAGGGAGGGATGAACGGGAGAAGCCGGGGACGGGAAAGAGCGTGTGAAAGAAGACAGGCAGGACAGCAGCCTGGAGGGACGTGCAGGATGAGCCCAGCCCGGCCGCGGCCCCTGGCCGCCCCCCCGCGCACCGAGCAGCAGCGCGGCCAGCGCCGCCAGCCCCGCGCCCCGACACCGCCGCATGGCGCCGCTCCGCCGGCCGAGCAGCGCTGGCTCAGCCCGCTTTCTGCTGCAGCCCTGCCGCCTCTCTCCCGCGCCCTCCACTCCTCTCTCTCTCCACCGCCCCCAGCTCCCGCCCCAGGGCAGAGCCGTGCGCCGCCGCTGCTGGCGAGTCCCGAGGCACAAACGAGAGCCCATGGTGGGAGTGGGGCGAGCGTCGGGTCTCTGCTCGTCGGGAGCAGCGGCAGGTGTGGATGGCAGGGGGTCGGGCTGAGTGTCATGGAGCCCAAGACTGACAGTCTCTGTGTTTCCTTCAACCCTTAATCTGTTTCCCTCACATCCCCCCTTTGCTGTCATGTGGGCACTCCTGAATTGTCCTTCAGGGGCACTGGAAAATCCTCACACGGGATGCAGGAGGTGGGCATTAGCCTCAGCATTCTCCCGTGTCCACGAAACCAAGCTGATGCAGCACAGGGGAGAGCAGCTGTGCACTGAGCTGGTGAGACCTGTCCGGTGTCGTGCCCGCGTGTCTGTGTCTGTGTGTCTCGTGCTTGTGTGAGCACTCGCAGTCGTCTGAGTCACGTGCCAACATTCAAAACGAGAATTTAAGCTAAATGTACATGCTCGCGATACCATCCTTTGTTGGGGCTGGCAATTGCAGTAGCAGAACATGATGTTCGAGCAGCTGGAAAAGAGGAGCTCCAGGAAAGCAGGGGCTGCATTTCAGTGCCTCTTCCCTGCACAAATCTCGCTGAGCTGCAACATCACTGTTTCAACTGCACTCGGGGCTCCTTCTGAGTCTGGGAAAATGCTGCTCTATGATGCTCAGAGCAGAGCAGTGGAGAGCATCTCCAGTGTGATCAACGCATTTCACTTGTTGAGTAACACAACAGGAAACCACACACACACACACACACACACACACACACACACACACACACACACACACGCCTCTGCACATCGCGGATTCACACGAATTTTCGCTCCCCACAGGATTCCTGTGAGCACTACTGAACACAAGCACACAAACCAGGAACGCGGGCAGAGACACAGCCAGCCATGGACGCTGCTGGGAAACCTGGAATCAACAGCAGCAGGGCTGGAGCCTTGTGAGCGGCACGAAGTCAGACAGACCTTGGCACAGTTTGTTGACTCGCAGGCCCGAACGGAGGGTAAAATTTCCAACGAGTCAGTGTACTCCCTGAAGGCAGATTTGACAGAGCAGGTGATCAAAAGCAGCAGCCAAATGCTGGACCCATCAGGAAGCAAAACCGGTGAGCATCCAAGGAGCTGAGCTGAGGGGAAGAAGGGGAAGGAGCTAGGTGCTGCGTGTGTGAACGGATAGAAATCTACCACGTGCCTTATGCGTGCACATCTCTGGTCAGGAATGTTCCCGTGGAGTGTGCGTTACAAAGCACCCTGGGTGCAGGAGCAGGAGTGGGAGTGAGCGGTGAGTGTTTGCAACATCTGTGACGCTGACGAGAAATGTTCAGTGCTAAGCCTGACTTATGGTGCTGTCTGCGCACACACCTCTGCACATAAATGCAGAGCTATGCGAGATTTACTCTTGGAGTGTTTGTAATATCGTAGAACACGTGTATGTGCAGTGGGAGGTGTTTAATTATTTCTTCTTCTACTCCGGTGCTGATTTATTCCCAGAAAGGCTTCAAGGATGCTCATCAATGTGATGGAACTTAGAGAAGTGACTCAGTTAAAATGTGGGCAAAAAGGCACAGCTGTACCAGCCTATTCCCTATCATTCCAGCAGATCCCATCCTCACAGCAACGAAAACAACTCCATCTTCTGCAGTTGCCAATACACTCAGAAATACCTTCCCAACTCCCTTAGCAGCTGCTGAAATGTCCCTGTCCATCAGAATTGTTTTACATTGCAGGGCAGCATCCCTGTGCTCGGAAGGGTCCTCGTGCAAGGCCGGGCCCGTAGTAGCTCCCAGCCGGGGTCCCGCGGTTCCAGGCTCAGCCAGGTGCCGGTCCCGCCCAGCGGCGTCAGCCAGGAGCAAGCGGCCTGCCGACCCACCGGCCCCGCCCACGGCGGTTCGCCCAGCCGCAGCCCCGGCCTCTGCCCGTGGCCACGCGCAGTAATACACAGCCGCGTCCCCGCCGGGGCCGCCCGAGACACAGCGCGCTCCA
>JAPFBE010000307.1:0-67967 GCA_034336665.1 Luscinia megarhynchos | reverse complement strand
CCCTCTAAATTCCATCCCCAGGCCCAAAACTGCCCCAGTTGTGCCCCAGAAATGTCTCCCTGGACCCTGAAGTGCCCCCTTTGACACTGCCTGAAAAGAAGAGGATAAACAAGATGACAAATGGACTACAAAATACTACTAATTATAATAATGAACAAGGAAAAAAATAACCAATAGAGCTTAATTAATAAATGAAGGGAACTGTGTTACTTAGAACCTATGAAGATTAATTTCCTTGGCTGAAAAAAATGTATGAATTTTAAAATTAAAATATTAAAACTAAGTAAAAAACCCCATTATACTTAGAAACATATATAACAAAACATTTATAATTAAATATTAACACTAAAGAATAAATTACATGAACATTTATGGATAATTTGGGATGCAGACATTGTTGCTCAGAGCCAGGGATGCCTGGCAGCCACCCCAAACTGCCCTGAGCATTTCCTCATGCTTCACCTTTGCTTTCTTTTCTCTTTCCTGATCCAGATTTCTTCCTCTTGCCAACCCCTGTTCCCTCCCCTGCAATCAGCGCATCTCTGTTTGCCCTTTCCTCTCTGGCCCCACTCCCCATTTCAGCTCCTGAGCTGGCATCATGCAAACGTCCCTTGGGGAGCAGGATCATCCTACAAGTGCCTCAGGAATTGTCTGCAGGATCCTGCAGTGCCTCGTGCTGCTCCCTTGCCAGAGGCACCACAGGCCAGGGGGGCACATCTGGGCTGGTGTGTCTGGGTGTGGGGCTCCCTGTTCTGGGCAGTGAGGAGGGGCTGGAGAGGCCTGACAGGATGGGCTTTGGGGCTGTGAGGAGAAGCTGAGGGGCCTGGGCTGCTGGACCTTGTGAGGTTCATCCCGCAAGTTCTACAAGGGTGGTTTCAGAAAATCAGAGTCAGCCAGAGTGGAAAAGACCTTGGAGGTCATCAAGTCCAACCCGTGCGCAGACACTGCCTTGTCTCCCCTGAGACAGCTCTTCTTCAGGATAAACACCCCCAGCTCCCTCAAACAATCCTCACAGGATTTTTGTTCCAGACCCCTCAGCATCCTTGTTGCCCTTCTCTCGACACGCTCCAGCCCCTCCATGTCCTTCCTAAATTGGGGGCCCAGAACTGGACACAGCATTTGAGGTACTGCCTCACCAGTGTTGAGCACAGGGGAAGAATCACTGCCCTGGTCACACCATTCCTGATCCAAAAGAGTCCCAGGGGTTGGATGAGGGAAATGCTGGGGGGGGGGTGAGGACAAAGTGTTACTGATTTTCAGCCTTGAAGGGTCATGATTTTCATATTTATTCAGACTGTATTACAAGGTGCTGGGCATCATTATCAATTGAACATTGCTGATATTAATCTAGAAAAAGGACAAAACAAAAGAAAAATCAGTTCTCTCTGTGTTGTTTTCAGTATACTATGCTCACTTTGAATACACTTCTGAAATCTTTATAATTAACCACAGAAGAATTGAAAACTTAAATCATTCCCAAGGGCTTTTCTTGTTTGGGTGTTTTGAAGAAATGTTTACGAACCTTTGTCACTGAATTTCTAAACTGAAGAGCTCAAGAAAGAAGAGCCCTCTGGAACAGTAAAATTCGTCAGCATCCTCCAAGTGGCTGAGGATGCATCCTCATCAGAGCAGGAATGAACAGAAATGGGCACAGCTTTGTGGCTGCCCCAGCTCTGGGATGGGCCCTGGGCCTGGAGCAGGAGCAGCTCTGCAGGGCCCCAAGGCCGGGGCTGCTGTGCTGGCCTGGGCAGATGGGATGGCAGCAGGGGCTGCAGAGCTCTCAGGAGCTCAGGAGAGGCAGCAGGGCACACAGGAGCCTCCTTTGCCTTGGCCAAGCACCTTGCCCCATGGCTGGGGCTGAGTCCTGTCTGAGCTGCAGCTGCTGCTGTGCCCTTGCCAGGGCTGAGGCCGTGGGGCCACTGCCCAGAGCCCCTGCCCTGAGCAGAGCTGTGGGGCCAGAGCCGGCTGGGCTGTGCTGGGAGAGGCCCTTGGTGCTGCCCCAGAGCTCAGGGCAGCTGGCACAGCTTGCAGGGAGCTGGGCTGGCCTGAGAGAGCCTGCCAGAGAAAGCAGCAGTGTCCATCTCAGCCTGGCTGAGCGTGCAGGGCAGGACTCAGCCCAGCCCTTGTGGGGCAGGGCCAGCGCCTGGGAAGGCACTGGAAACAGGCAAGTGGCCCAGAGAGGCTGCTCTGTGCCCTTGGTGGCATGCACAGAGCAGGAGGGCCCAGCACATTTGTCAGCGCCAGCCTCTGTCCCCAGCCCTTGCCAGCCCTGGCTGCTGAGCCCAGGTGTGCCCTGGGCTGAGTTTGGCTGTGGCCCAGCTCCATCCTCTGCGGGGCTCAGGGCCTGTTCGGCCATGGCCAGCCCTGCCCGGCCTCTCTGCTGGCCCAGAGCCCGGCAGAGCCCGGGGCAGGGCTGTCAGTGCAGCCCACAGGTGCCACGGGCTGTGCAGGAGCTGGCAGAGGCTGCCCCAGCAGGAGGCCATGGGGCACAGAGCCCCAGGGCTGCTGTGGGCACCACGGCTGCACCTGCAGCTCCAGAGGAGATGTGACAGATGGGAGCAGGACAAATAATTCCTGCTGGATTCTTTAGTGTGTTTGCTTATACAGGTGACCTGCATCCATATGTAGAGGAGGTGTTTTAGTGTCAGATAACACTGCTAGAGTGATAAGAGTAATATTATTTTAGCTGAAATAATGATTTCATGCATAATACACAATGAGAAAAAAAAGGCCCATATGATCAGAAGAGCATCTGTGTTTTTCAGAGGATGAGAGACTCATTGATGTTCCAGTAGTAAACCTGTTCAAAATACTTTCCTCAGGGCTTCCTTGAGATGAGGAGACCACCAGAGGCCAAGGCCAGCCAGAGCTCTCTGTCTGTTTTGGCAGCTTATCTGGGAGAACCCTTGCATACAGGAATTTTTCAGGGAGTATCAATTTTGGCCATGGGGTACCTGGAAAGATGGATGGTTCTTTCCATTGGAAAGAAAGCACGGGGCCCCCAGTGCTCCAGGGGCTGATGAGAGACAGCCCTTAACACAGCAGGATCAGCCAGACCTGTCAGGTGGATCTTGGGAAGCGAAACCAGCCAGATCTGTTCCATGTCCCCTTGGTTCCATGGGGCTTCACAGTGCCACAATGTTCTCCATCCTTCTGCAGTGTCACAACGGCCCCTTGATTCCATGAGGCCCTGCAGGGTCACAATTTTGGTTCCATGAGGCCCTGCAGGGTCACAGTGCTCTCCATGATTCCATGGGGCCTTGCAATGCCACAATGGTCTCCATGGATCCACGGTGCCCTGCAGGATCACAGCGGCCCTTGGCTGCACGAGGCCCTGTAATGCAGCAATGGCCTCTTGGTTCCACCAAGGAAACCACGGAGCCCCAGGTTTCAGGGGCAGATAAGCGGCAGCCACCGGAGGCCAAGGCCAGACAGACCTTTCTGTCCTGGCAGGTTTGTCTGTGTGCAGGCCCTTGGATATTAGAAGTTTAGAATGTTGAATCCCAATTTCAGCCCTTTTTTTTTTGCCTCGAGGAGTGTTGGAGTCTGTAATTCATGTCTCAGGGCAAATTAGGGGAGACCACTAGAAGCCAAGGCCAGCCAGACCTGTCTCTTTTGGCAGCTATTGGTGTGGAGAAACTCTTGCAGATATGGATTTTAGAGGAAAATACCAATTTTGGCCATGAGATTCAGTGCAGGAGGCACAATGCTTTTCCATAGGAAGGAAAGCACTGAGCCCCAGCATTTGAAGGCAGGTGAGAGCAAGTTCTCAGGAAGACAAGGGCAGCCAGGCCTGTTGATAATTACATCTGGGAGCAATCCATATATATTGGGAATTTTGGAGGCAGAATCCTGTTTTGGCCATGGGTTCCTGGATGAAAAGGACAGTTCTTTTCCATTTGAAGGAAAGCCCAGAGCTCCAGTGTTTAAGGGGCACATGAGAAGAGACCCTTGACATGCCAAGGGCAGTTGGACCAGTCAGGCCAAGCCAACCAGACCTGTTCCCTTGGTTCCCTTGGATCCATGGGGCCCTGCAGTGTCACAATGCACCTTTGGTTCCATGGTGCCCCATAGTGTCACAATGGTATCCTTGGTTCCACGGTGTCAGAATGGACCCTCCATCCCATGCAGACCCACAGTGTCACTGTAGTGCCCTTGATTCCATGAGGCCCTGCCATGCTGTAATGGCCTCTTGTGTTCCAGTGGGTCCCGAAGTGTCAGAATAATCTCCATCATTCCCTGAGGCCCTGAAATGTTACTGTGGTCCCCTTGGTTCCACAGGGCCCCACAGTGTAACAATGGACTCTTGCTTCCATGAGTTCCTCAGTCTCAATGGCTCATGGCTCCATGAGGCCACGCAGTTTAACAAGGGACCCTTGGTTCCATGAGGCCTTGCTTTGTAACAATGGACCCTTGGTTCCTTGAGTATCTGTAGTGTCACCATGATCTCCTGGGATCTGCATTGTCACAATGGACAGTTGATTCCATGGGATCCTGCTGTGCCACAATAAACCCTCAGTGCTGTGCCACAATAAACCCTTTGTGCCATGAGGTTCTGGAGTGTCACAGTGGTGTCTCTGATTCAACGAGGCCTTGGAGTGTCACAATGGCCTCCCTGGTTAAACGAGGCTCTGGAGTGTCACAATGACCTCTGGGTTCCCTTCTGAGGAGTGCTGCCCCCTCACAGACACAGCATGGTTCTGTAGCCCCCACACCCAGGCACTGCTCTTCCTTGTGGACACAACCCAGTTCTGCAGACACCCCGCCAGAGCAGTGCTGGCCCCTTGTGGACACGGAACAGTACTGCAGCCTGTACCCTTGCCAAGCAGTCCTGCCCCCTTGTGGACTAAACTCGTCACTGTAGCTCCCCCCCCCTAACTGTTCTGCCCCCTTATGGACACAGCATGGTACTGTAGCCCCCCACTGACCAGTGCTGCCCCCTTGTGGATGCAACCCGGTAGATGCAGGACCACTCCTTGAGGAATGCTGCCCCTTTGTGAACACAGCATGGTACTACAACCCCCCCCACTCCCAGCAGTCCAGCCCCCTTTTAGACAAAACCAAATACTGCGGCCCTCCCCTCAAGCAATGCTGCCCTCTTGTGGACACACCATAGTATTGCAGCCCCTGAGCAGTGCTGTCACCTTGTGGACACAACATGGTACTACAGTCCCCTGCCTTCCCGAGCAGTGCTGCCCCTTTTTTGATACAACCCAGTACTGCAACCTCCCTCCTTCTAAAAAGTGCTGCCCTATTGTGGAGCTAGCCCAGTATTGCAGCCACCCCTTACCCCCAGCAGTGCTGTTTTTGTGGACACAGCATGGTACTGCATCCCCACCCCCCTTCTGAGTACTGCTGCCCCCTTGTGGGCACAATCCACAACCTGGTAGTGCAGACACCCTGTCAGAGCAGTGCTCTCATGTTGTGGACACAGCATGGTACTGCAGACCGCACTACCCCAAAGCAGTTCTATCCCCTTGTGGAAAAACTTGGCACTGCAGCTCCTCCCCACCTTAACAGTGCTGCCCCCTTATGGACACAACCACATACTGCATCCCCTCCTCCTAAGCAGTGCTGCCCCTTCGCACACAACCTGGTACTGCAGGCCTCCCCACCAAGCAATGCTGCCCCTTGTAGACACAGCCCAGCACTGCAGCCCCCACCCTCCCTGAGCAGTGCTGCTCCCTAGTGACACAGTTGGGTACTGCAGTCCCTCCTTCCAATTACTGCTACCCTTTTGTTGACACAAGCCAGTACTGCAACCCCCTCCCCACGAGGAGAGCTGTCCTCTTTGGGACACAACCTGGAAGTGCAGCCCTCCACTCTCGGAGCAGAGCTGCCCCTTGAGAACACAACCCGGTACTACAGGCTCCACCTTGAGAACTGCTGCCCCTTGTGGAGCCAACCCATTACTGCAGCCACCCCTAATTTGAGCAGTGCTGCCCCTCGTGGACACAACCTGGTACTTCAGCCACCCCCGCAGGAGTGCTGCCCTTTGTGGACCCAGCATGGTAGTGAAGCCCCTCTTTTCCGATTACTGCTGCCCCATTGGTGGCACAATCTGGTACTGCAGCCTCCCCTCCGAGCAGAGCTCGTCCCTTTGTGGACACAACCCAGTTTTGTAGCCCCACCCTCAAGCAGTGCTGTCTCCTGTGGACAGAACCCAGTACTGCAGCCACCTTGTCTCAGATCTTTGCTGCCCATTTGTGAACACAGCCCTATACTTCAGCCCCCAAATCCCTCCACCCCCCCGAAAAGTGCTGCCCCCTTGTGGGCACGGCAGGGTCATGCAGCCCTCCCCTTTTGTGTAGTGCTGCCCTCATTTGGACACAATCTGCAGCCCCCCTCTCTGAGCAGTGCTGTCCCATTGTGGACACAGCATGCACTGCAGACCACACCCCTCCTGAGTAGTGCTGCCCCGTTGAGGACACTACCAGGACTGTAGCCCCACTCCCTTTGCCGAGCAGTCCTGCCCCCTTGTGAACAAAACTCAGCACTGCAAACTCCACCCTTTCACAAGCTGTGCTGCCGCCTTGTGGACACAGACCGGTATTGCAGGCCCCCCTCTGAGCAGTGCTGCCCCCTTTGTGGACACAGCATGGTCCTGCAGCCTCCTCCTTCTGAGCAGTGCTGCCTCCTTTGGGACACAGCCCAGTATTGTATTCGCTCCCTACTGAGCAGTGCTGCCTCTTTGTCAACACAGCACGGTACTGCACACTCCGCCCTCCCTGAGCCGTGCTGTGCATTGGTTCACACAACCCAGTACTGCAGACCCTCCCCTTCCTTGTAGTGCTGCCCCATTGTGGACACAACATGGTACTGCAGCGCCCCTCTCAGAGCAGTGCTGTCCCCCTGGGGACACAGCATGATACTGGAGCCCCACCGTTCCTAAGCAGTGCTGCCCCTTGTGGACACAATCTGGTACTGCAGCCCCGCACTTTGAGCAGTGCTATCCTGTTGTGAACACACCATAATGCTGCAATCCCTCCCATGCCTCCCTAGCAGTGCTGCCTCCTTGTGGACTCAGCCTGGTACTGCAGCTGCTTATTTCTGAGCAGTGCTGCCCCCTTCTGGAAAGATACAAGTACTGCAGGCTCCCCCCTTCTGTGCAGTGCTGTTCCCTAGTGGACTCAGCATGGTACTGCAGCCCTCCTTCCCCAAGCAGTGCTGATCCCTGTGATCACAACATGGTACTGCAGCCCATCCCCCCCAAGCAGTGCTGTGCCCTGTGGACATAACCTGGTACCATAGCCCCTACCTCTCCTGAACAGTCCTGCACCCTTGTGGACTAGAATTTGGTACTGCAGCCCCCTGCCTCTACGAGCAGTGCTGCCCCATTGTGGACACAGTGCAGTACTGCACTCCCTTCCACGACCAGTGCTGCCCCTTTTGGACACAGCATGATACTGGTGTTCCCTCCTTCTAAACAGTGCTGTCTCCTTGTAGGCACAGGATTGTACTGCAGCCTTCTCCGGCGAGCAGTGCTGGCCCTTGTGGACACAACCCAGAACTGCAGCCCATCCCGAGCAGTTCTTCCCTCGTGTGGACACAGCTGGGCACTGCAGGCTCCCCCTGTTTTTTAGTACTACTGCCCCCTTTGTGGACAAAAACCCGGTACTGCAGCCCCCATTTCCGAGCAGTGCAATCCACTTATGGACACAGCATGGTACTGCAGCATGGTACTGCGCCCACATTCCCCCCCGAACAAAGTTCTGCCCCCCTTGTGGACACAGTCCAGTACTGCAGGCCCCCCCGAGCAGTGCTGCCCCATTGTGGATACAGCATTATAATGCAGCCCCCTCCTTCTGAGCAGTGCTGTCTCCTTGTGGACACAATCCAATAGTGCACCCCCCTGCCCCCGAGCAGCGCTGCCCACTTGTTGATACAATGTGGTATGGCAGCCCACCAAAGCTCGGCTGCATCATTTTGGACAAAACCAAATACTGCAGCGCCCCCCACCGAGCAGTGTTGCCTCCTTGTGGACACAGAGCCCCCACCCCCTTCCCCCAGAAGTCCTGCCCCCTTTGTGGACACAGACTGCAACTGCAGCCCCCTCGCCCCCTTCATGAGCAATGCTTCCCCTTGTGGACACAGCCCGGTACTGCAGCCCCACTTCACGACAGTGCTGCTCTTGTGTGTACACAGCATGGTAGTGGAGCCCCTCCTTCTGAGCAGTGCTTCCCCTTTGTGGACACAACCTTGTACTGCAGCTGCACCCACTCTGAACGGTGCTACCCCCTTTTGGACACAGCCATATTCTGCAGGCCCATCCCTTGAACAGTGCTCTTCCTCTTGTGGACACAGTTGGGGTACTGCAGCACCCCCTTTCCCGAGTAGTGCTGCTCCTTGTGAAATCAAGCTGGTTTTGCAGCCCCTCCTCTGACGAGTCCACTCCCCATTGTGGACACCGCGATGGTACTGCAGCCCTGCTACCCTAGCAGTACTGCCCCTTTGTAGGCACAGCATGGTAGTGCTCCCTCTCCCAGAGCAGTGCTGTCCCCTTTGTGGACAGAACGAGGTGTTGCAGCGTCTCCCACAATCCCCTTTTGAGCATTGCTGTGCACAGGGTGCTGTCAGTAGGGTGTGGTCACTGGTTGTGGGCAATATGTGTGGTCAGTGGGTGTGGTGATTTGGGTTGTCATTGGGGTGTGGTCAGTGGATGTGGTCACTGGCTATGGTGAGTGGGTGTGGTCAGTGAATATGGTCAGTTGGGTAGTCAGTGGGAAGTGATCAGTGTTTGTGGACAGTGGATGTGGTCAGCTGGGTTTTCAATGGGGTGTGGTCAGTGGTTGGGGATCAGGGTAATGGCCAGTTGATGTAGTTACTGGGAGGTGATCAGTGGCCCATGGCCATTCAGTGTATGATCAGTGGGTGTGGTCAGTGGATGTGGGCATTGGTGTCTTGGCAAAAGCGTGGTCAGTGAGTGCTGTCAGTTGGTATTGTTGCCTTTTGGAGCTGGAACAGAGATCACACAGAGTTAAGGGAAATAAAATGAGTATTTATTGACAAAGGCTCGAAGGCCACACCCTGGCAGTAACAGTGCCACAGCTGCGGGCCCCCTGCCTTGCCCTCGAGTGGCTCCAAGGTGGATGCAAAGAGAGAGCTTGGTCACATGATTTTACATTTTTTATAAACTTTAGTTCATTTACATACAGGAGTCAGCCATCCACCAATAGTCTCAAATTGTAAGGTGTTATCCTCCTGTTCTCCTGGATGGCCCTGCCCTCCTCTTCTCACGCTATATACTGTTTATACTTAGGGCCTAAAGTTTGGAAGAAACTGTCCTTGAATCAATAGTTGAATTGGACTATTTTGTCTTCGCCAAATTCCCAAGCACAACGGGACAGAACAGAAAGCTCCAAACTTAAGGCATCATTTCCCTTTAGAGGCTTGGATACAGCCTCTACCTTGTTAAGTCTCTATTTTAAATTTTTCCCAATAACCAACAACTATCTAATAACAAAATTCTAACATTAGATAGATATCTACAGTAGATACATACTAATAAACATAAACCTAATAACAATAAACATCTAATAAGAATAATATTTGATATAGTCAAATGCTACATAAAGAAGAATAGTAATTAAATGCAAAAGAAAAATCACTTAAAATATGCTATCATTAACGCCAGTCTTTGTTGTTACAATTGCTCGAGCTGAGGCTTTCTTAATTCTGGAATAGTGAATCCAGGGTACTCTTGTCAGCAACTTTAACTGCAGTAAAGGTTGTCAGCAGGACTTGAATGGCCCTTTCCCACTTAGCTTGCAGAGGATCACTGTCCCACCATTTCACATAGACCCAGTCTCCAGGTTGAATGGATGTCGGGTGTGTCCAGTCCTATGGGTCTGGATAACACGATGTAACGCTTGAAGCTTCTGTAAAGTAGAACCTAAAGCCATTAAATAGCGCTTGCAAATCACATTTCCCCCTTCAAATGAATTTCGCCTGAATGTGGGACTTTGATACGGTCTGCCATACAGTATTTCATAGGGGCTGATGTTACCCTCCTCACTGGGTTGAATGCTTTTAATTCTCAGTAAAGCTATAGGTAGGGCCTGAACCCACGTCATAGATGTCTCCCTGACAAATTTTACTAATTTGTCTTTTAAGAGTCCCATTCACGCTCAACTTTACCACTCGCTAGTCTATAAGGTGTGTAGATCCCAAGTAATTCCCGCAAAATCTGGCTAACATCTTTAACCACTGTTGCAACAAAGTGTGGTCCCCTATCTGATGATATTCCCAAGGGAACACCAAATCTCGAATTATGTGGTTAAGCAAAACTTTCACCACCTCCTTAGCTGTGTTAGTACCGACATAGGGGTAAGCTTCCGGCCATCCACTGAAGGTGTCAACCAATACCAGTATGTACCGGTATCCCCTTTTTATGCGGGTAACTCCGCGAAAATCTATTTGCCAGTAATCCCCAGGAAGATCTCCCTGCCTTTGTCACAATCTCTAATACAACTCTCTTCTTGTGTCGGGTTGCTTTTTACAGCAGAAATCTCACATTTGCTTACTACTGACTGATTGTATAATATCAATCATTCCTTTTCCTATTACTACCTTTCTGTAGGTGTTTCAAAAGGGTTTTCAACCTCAAATGTGTGGTTTCGTGTTCTCTGAACTAATTCCCGAAGGATCAGGGGTGGGACTACCACCTGGTTCTGTCGGGGTAACAGACCACCCACCTTCTGTGATTTCAGCTTTAAGGAATTTTATTAGTTTGTGGTCTGCCTGATCATATTTTTGGGGTGTATCCGACAAATCAATCTCTTTTTGTGGAATCACTGCAAGAATACCTTTTTCTGCAATCCTTCTTGCTGTTTTATCAGCAAAACAATTTCTCCCAATTCTGGAGCAGTTTTCCCCTTTTGGTGGCCATTCTACAGTGCATGATAGCTACTTCTATGGTCTTTTAATGCTCTCTAAGAGGGATGGTATTTGCTCAGCATGCTTAATTTGATTACCTTGAGCATTCAAAAGTCCTCTTCCAAATGGCTCCATGGGCATAGACAACACTAAATGCATATTTGGAATCAGTCCATATATTTACCTTTTTCCCTCACTCAGGTCTAGAGCTCTCGTTAGTGCAATCAGCTCAGCTTTCTGCGATGACACATCTGCTGGCAGGGCCTTTGCCTCGTGCATCACCTTATCCTGTGTGGTCACTCGCATAGCCTGGGTCATCTTTTACCATTTTTCATGAAGCTGCTTCTATTGGTAAAGAGTTCCCAATCTGGACTCTCTATGGGCATATCTTTCAGATCTGGTCGGCTGGAATAGACCTCTTCAACTATCTGCAAAGCAGTCATGCTCCAGCTCATTGTCAATTAAGAAGGAGGACAGAAACATAGCAGGGTTAACAACAGAAGTTGTTTTTAGGGTAACATCATCTTGCTCTAACAACAGCGATTGGTATCTCAGCATCCGGTTGCCAGACAGCCAATGTCCCCCTTTTGCTCAAGGACAGCTGCCACGGCATGGGGTACATATACCACAATGTGTCGCCCAAGGGTGAGTTTTCGGGCCTCCTGGATCAAAATGACAGTGGCCGCCACAGCTCTTTAGGCACCCCGGCCAACCTTGGGCAACACTATCCAGTTGTTTGGAAAGTAGGCCACACCTCTCCGCTGGTTCCCCGAGGACGCTGTGCTAGCACCCCCAAAGCCATATTCTGTCTCTCATATATAAAAAGTTCAAAAGGTTTAGTTAAATCTGGCAGTCCCAATGCTGGAGCTGACATCAGTGAGCGTTTCAGCTGTTTAAAAGCTGCTCTAGCATGTTCAGTCCATGGAATAATTCCTCTCTCAGCTGCTTTTAATGCCCCATATAGAGGTTTTACTAAAAGTCCATAATTTGCTATCCATAAACGACACCAACCTACCATTCCCAGGAAAGCTTGCATCTCTCTCACTGTATGGGGCTCTGGGAGTTGACAGCTTCTTTCCATTCCTTGCTGAGTTGTCTGTGTCCCCAGAAGATCTCAAGTCCCAAATAGATGACTGTTTCTTTAGCAATTTGTGCTTTGTCTTTTAGAGACTCTGTACCCTCTAAGTCCCAAAAGTTTAATAAACTTACAGTGGATTGTATGCAGTCATCTCTGGTCTTGGCTGCAATCAAGATGTCATCTACATATTGAAGAATAACTCCTCTGGCTCCTGTTTTTTCCAGTCTTCCAATTCCTTTGCTAGCTGGTTCCCAAATATAGTCAGGGCTGTTCTTGAAACCTTTGGAGTAAAACTCTCCAGGTAGTTGACACTTTCTCCCTGTCTCGGGATTTTCCCATTCAAAAGCAAAAAGGTCTTGACTATTTTTGTGTACAGAATGCAGAAAAAAGGCATCTTTCAGATCTATAACAGTAAACCACCCTAACTCATCTGTTAGTGTGGTCAAAAGGGTGTAGTGGGATTGGCTACTACTGGATGGATATCTTCTGTAATTTTGTTAATTGCTCTTAAGTCTTGTATTAACCTGTAACTCTTACCATCTGCTTTCTTAACAGCTAAAAATAGGGGTGTTAAATTTGGACTCACTGCACTAACAAACCATGCTGTAAAAAATCTTTCAATTATAGGTACCTTCAATCCCTCACGATTTTCCAATTTTAAGGGATATTGTTTCTGCCCTTACCGGTGTGGCTCTGGTTTGAGTGCAATACTCACTGGTTCTGCTCTCGCTTTGGATCTTCCTGGGATATCACTCTGGCCCACACTATCGGATTTACCACACATTTTCCACTTCAGCTGAATTTCACTGCATTTTTCCTGCATAAAAAGTGCAGCAACTTGGACAAATTTAGATTCGAATTATAACTTGTACACCCCTTCCTTTTCTAAATTTAATCTCTGCTTCCAATTCTTCAAGCAAGTCCCTCCCCATCAGTGGTTTTGGGGAGTTAGGCATGTAAAGGGAATTGATGGGTTACCCAATGCTTCCCCAATTTGAATTTTTACAGGTTGGAAAAAGGCCGTGTTTCAGTTACCCCAGTTGCCCCAACAACACGTGTACAGTGCCATGACTCAGTTTCCCTTCTAAGGTATTCAACACAGAATATGCTGCTCCGGTATCTACCAAAAACTCAATGTCATCTTTCCCCAGCTTAGTCGTAACCAAAGGCTCTGCTGGGGGAAAAGCTCCCTGCTGGCATCACTCAGAGCCTGAGCCACTTGAAGTTTGTACTACTGGGAGTTGGGAAACTGAGGGATTTTTTCTTTAACACTGGACAGTCCCCTTTTTCCAATGTCCCCACTCTTTTTACAGTATGCACACTGGTCCTTCTCTGTAGGAGAAGCTTTGTTGGATGACTTTTCCTGAGTTGACTTTTTACTAGGTTGAGATTTAACCCTTTCAGTTGAACCCCTACCTCGAAACACCTTCCAGGCAACCTCTAGCAATTTCTCCATATCTCAGGCTCCTTCTGTTTTTGTAGCTTCCTTCTTATATCATTTGAAGCCTGACCCATAAACAACAAAACCAGATGTGCTTTACCATCAGCTGATTCAGGGTCTAGATCAGTATACTTGATAGCAGTTTCTCTTAATCTGTTCAAAAAATCAGTGGGTGATTCATCATAATTTTGTTTTTATTTCATAAAGCTTTGACCAATTTATAGCTTTAGGTACACCATGCTTTAACCCCATATACTACAAGGCTTTGATATCGCTTTCAGCCTCGCCATTTGCTCTGGTATATTTGGATCCCACCCAGGATTTTTCAAGGGGGAATATCTGAGTGACAGTACCTTGAAGTAGTCTGCTGGCTATGTTGCCCTCTACTGAGGTTATAATAGCTTTATTGACCATTTGTCTCTCAGTGGGATCAAGTAATGTATCTAACATAGAGTTCAAATCTGCCCAATCAGGGTTCTCTGTGGCAGGTTAATAGCCCGTTCTACTAAGTTTGCCACTTTATCCGGGTTCTCTTTATATTTCACCACGGTAGTTTTCCACTGTTCTAACTCTATAAGGGAGTATGGGACTTTCACATATATCGGCCCCTGATTGCCAACTGCTTTGTCTTAAGGGGCTTGCAAAATTGGTTCTCTTCTTTCTCCCTTCTCGTGATCTCGCAGCACGGGCAATTGGGCTACGCTCTCTGTGGGCTTTTATTGCTATCCTTCCCCTCCTTCGCTTGTTTAAGGCAGCAATGATTTCGTCTATTTCATCATCCTCTTCTTCTTCCTCAGAGCCATTTGAATAAGAGCTGTCTGGTCTGTTGTGGCCAACAGTTTACCTCGGCTAGTCCCCACCCTAGAAAGCACCGTGCAAGACCTATCGCTGACGGCCGCCTCCCGGGCTGTGTGCCTGTGACCTTTGAGGGTATCACCTCCTGCGGCAGCTCCCTGACCTTCGGGGTTGCCATGGTCTCTCACAGGCCAGAGAACGGAGGAGGTGTCACTTCCCCTGTGGGAGGTTCCTCCCCGCCTTTCTTTGCAAAGGCCTTGTCCCCCGCCCCTCCCTCTCGGGGCAGTGCCGCTGCAGAGGCGGTGTCCTTTGCTGCCAGGGCCCGCCTTTGCTCCTCCTTCACTGAGCGGAGCCCCGCCTGGCCTGTGCCCCCCTTTCCGGGGCTGCGGGAGGAGGCCGCTCGCCTGGCGCCTGGCGTCCCCGCGCCCAGCGCAGCCGGGACCGATCCTGTTCTCATGGCAGGCTAACCAGGTCCATCTCTGATTCCTCTGGATTTTTACATAAACTACTGAAAGGTTGGCTCCTTCTTTTACCCTTTAAGACTAATATATGCTCTTTCTCCTTTTTCCCCGGTCCTGCTCTACATGCTAATACCAGAAACAGCCGGGCTGTACTCTAACTCTTCAAAAAAAATCTGTCTTCCGTGATTCGGGGATATCAAACTTGATATTAATTTTCGATCTAAACTTCCAAACTGAGGCCACGTTTCTCCGTTATCTAGTTCATATGTTGGCCACATTTTTTCTGAAAAGTCTAATAAGTTTAGGTTTGGAAAGCATAGACTCCTCCCAATCAACTTCGCCCAGTTCTTTCAATATTAATCCCAAAGGGCTATCCCTTTGGGATACTTCCACTATCACGTTCAGGTGAGAATGTGCAGCCCATTCTAATACCTTAGAATAAATGGCAGAACTTAAGCAGTCGGGATTTGAACTCACAGCCCTCGGGGCTGCAACACACACACAAACCAGCTGCACCACACTCTGGCTTCCAGCCAGTAGTACTGCAATTTAACCTAGTCTTAAAGAGAAGCGTTCCTTCTTATCCACAAATAAAAGCACGAGATTCTCCAAAACAAATTTACACCTCACAAAATTGCAAATTACAAATCCTCTTAGCACCTAATCCAGGTGCCAAACAAACAGAATACCTCTTTTATTCCGTCACTCACGTGTCTCTGCTCCCAGGGTTCTTGGCTCTGATATCTCTGGACCTCCGGGTGGGCACTTTCCAGGGCTGACAGTCTCTAGTCCAGGTATCTTCCAGATGCCTCCTCTCCTGCCTTGCTCGCCAAAATCTGTTGCCTTTTGGGGGCTGGAACAGAGATCACACAGAGTTAAGGGAAATAAAATGAGTATTTTTTGAAAGGCCCTTCAGGCCACACCCTGGCAGTAACAGTGCCACAGCGTGGCCCCCTGCCTTGCCCGAGTGGCTCCAAGGTGGATGCAAAAGAGAGCTTGGTCACATGATTTTACATTTTTATAAACATTAGTTCATTTACATACAGGAGTCAGCCATCCACCATAGTCTCAAATTGTAAGGTGTTATCCTTCTCTTTCTCCCTGGATGGCCCGCCCTCCTCTTCTCACGTTGTTTATACTTAGGGCCTAAAGTTTGAAGAAACTGTCCTTGAATCAATAGCTGGAATTGGACTATTTTGTCTTCACCACCCCTAAGCACAATGGGACAGAACAGAAAGCTCAAACTTAAAAGCATCAATATCACAAGACACAAACTGACATTACTGCACTCTAAAACGTCTTGTTGCCTTTGTTGCTATATTTTTTTTTCTGTATCTTAAATTCTAAAGCTAAACATATCTCAATTGTGTTTAATTTTAAGTTTTAGCTTAGAGGCCCTATGTTCTGAGAATTCCTTGCATTCTGATTTCCAGCACCCAAGTTCCAGTTAGGGCAGAACACTGGAAGCAGTAATGGCACTTTGGACAAACCAGGGAAAGGTGTCTCTGATGCTGAGCAAACCTGGATGTGTTTCAGGAATCCAAAGGGCCAAGGCCTGAGCCCCAGCCCCTGGCAAGGCACATCCTGTCCCTCCCTCATTGCTCAGGGCTCTTCCCAGGCCAATGGGCTCTGGGGATGTGCCATGCCAAGGGCAGGAGCATGAGGCAGCCCCTGCCAGGCTGCTGAGCAGGGACAAGGAGGCAATGAGGCCCCAGCACAGCAAGGCTCACTTGTCCCCTGCTGGCCTCAGGCCCAGGGCCAGCAGCCATGGCCCAAGTGCTGCAGCAGTTGGCTCTGGCAGGGCCTTTCAGCTGCTGCCCATCCCTGTGCCCTGTGCAGCCCAGGCTGTCCTACGGTGTCCATGCCCTGTGCTGACTCAAGGGTTCAGTGATACAAAAAGGAAGGACTGAAACTGGGAACTTGTGGTGGCTTTTATGGAAATGATTAAATCATAATACGCATGTGGCAGCTGCATATGAGCAACATGCTTTTAGAATCACATGTCCATGTAAGGTTAGGTGCTATCCACTGCTGGACCTCAGGCCTGGATAAATGATGCCCTCTCTAAACACCAAATTAGTGTTAAGTAGTATTTTTCTGATATTTTGGAGATTTGGTAACAGTTCATGAGTTGACTCTGGAACCAAGGATTCAACTGTGACACCGTGGAACATCATAGAACAAAGGGTCCCTTGTGGCAAAGCAGAGTCCCATAGAGCCAAGGGCCATTTTGAACCTGTGGGGCTGTCTGGAACCAGAATCCATTGTGACACAGCGGAGTCATATGCAACAGAATGTGTCACAGAATCAGCAAGGTTGGAAAAGACCTTGGAAATCATCAAGTCCAACCTATGCCCTGACACCACCTTGTCTGCCTGAGCCTCCTCTTGTCCAGGATAAACAACTACAGCTCCCTCAGCCACTCCTCACAAGACTGATGTACCAGACCCCTCACCAGCCTTCTCTGGACACACTCCAGTCCCTCCATGTCCTTCCTAAATTGAGGGCCCAGAACTGGACACAGCACTCGAGGTGCTGCCCAACCAATGCCGAGCACAGGGGAGGAATCAATTGCCATGGTCCTGCTGGCCACACCACTCCTGATCCATAGGAGTCCCAGGGGTTGGATGAGGGAAATGGTCGGGATGGGTGGGGACAAAGTGTGATTGATTGTCAGCCATGAAGGGACTTGAATTTCATATCTCTTCAGATTGCATTAAAAGGTGCTGGGGGTCAATATCAATTGGACATGGCTGATATCAATGTAGAAACAGGAAAAAAACAAGACAAAACTATTCTCTCTGCATTATTTTCAATAGAAAATATTCATTTTGGATACACTTCTGAAGTTTGTCTAATTAACCACAGAAGAATTGAAAACTTAAATTATTCCCAGGGGCTTTTGTTCTTCTGGTGTCTTGAAGAAATGTTTATGAGCCTTTGTCACTGAATTCCTAAACTGAAGAGCTCAAGAAAGAATAGCCTCTGAAGTAGTAAAATTCATCATCAACCTCGAAGTGCCTGAGGATGCATCCTCATCAGAGCAGGAATGAACAGGAATGGGCACAGCTTTGTGGCTACCCCAGCTCTGGGATGGGCCTTGGGCCTGGGGCAGGAGCAGCTCTGCAGGGCCCCAAGGCCGGGGCTGCTGTGCTGGCCTGGGCAGATGGGATGGCAGCAGGGGCAGCAGAGCTCTCAGGAGCTCAGGGAGAGGGCAGCAGGGCACACAGGGAGCCTCCTTTTGCTTTGGCCAAGCACATTCCCAATGACCACCCAAAATTTGCCACACCCACTGACCACACCCACTGACCACTCGCACTGACCACACCCAGTGAACACACCCATTGCCAAGACACCAATGCCTACACCCCACTGACCACACCCAATGACTACTCAGCTGACCATACCCCTGCTAACCACACACCACTGTCCACACCCATTGCTCACAAACAGTGACCACACCCCACTGACTACACCCACTGACCATCCAACTGACCACCCCAACCCAACTACCAATTGACCCCATTCACTGACTGCAACCACTGACCACACCATCACTGACCACATCCCATTTCCCACACCCCACTGACCACCTCAAATGGCCACACCCACGCACCAGACCCCACTGACCATCCCCACTGCCCACACTCACTGACCACAATCCACTGACCACCCAAGTGAACAAACTGACCACTCAACTGACCGTACCCTGACTGACCACATGCCACTTACCATACCAACTTACCACCCCCTAACTGACCACAGCCAGAGCCCAAACACCAATGCCCACATCCCACTGAACACACCAATTGACCGCTCAGCTGATCACAGCCCACTGACTACACCCAATAACCACACTCCACTGACGACTGCAAGGACCACTGCCCACTGGCCCCAACCACTGATCACACCTACTGACCACTCCATTGACCACATACAATGGTCACTCCACTCACACACAAGGCAATGAGCACCCAAGTGGCCACACCCCCACTGACCACACCCACTGACCACCCCTACTGTCCAAAAGGACCACACCAAGTTACCACCCCTCACTGACCAAACCCACTGACCACCCCCAATGTACACTCAACTGGCCACATCCACCCACCACACCCACTGCTCACACCCACCGACCACCCCCAATGTACACTCTGCACTGCTCACACCCACTGATTACCACCACTGACCATACCAACAACCACATCCCCTGAGCATGCAACAGATAACCCCCACCCAACTAACCACACCCACTGACCACTCCCACTGACTGCAGCCAGTGACCACACTTGCTGATCACACTCACAAACCCCTCCACTGACCTTACCCCAATAACTGCAGCCCACTGAGCACACCCACTGACCACACACCACTCCCCACACCCATTGCCCACAACCAGTGATCACATCCCATTGACCACACTGCACTGACCATGCAAACTGATCACAAACCACTGAGCACCCAAACTGACCAAACCCACTGACTACCCCAAATGACCACACACAGTGACCACTCACCACTGACCATCTCCACAGGCCACTGTGGTAATTGAATCAACTGAAATTGAAGACATAAACCTGAGACCATGGCAAAGTAGGCAGTGTGGAGATGTTAATTAGCACATTCCAAAGTAAATCCTCTTCCTAGCCCTAATTATCAGTTGATATGAGAGCTTTTGCCATAAAAGGTCAAGCACTCCAGGATTGGACCTTTGCCCTCAGGTATTCCCTATGTATTGTGAACCTGATCCCCTGACGCTGGTCTTTGGTTCCTGCCTATCCAAGGATAACATCGCTTTTGGATACTGTTTCACATGGATTAAAGGATATCCTGGCAAAGCATCACACTCGTTCTTTTATTAATACAGCCACACTACCACCCAGCTAAGCTGGTGAAGTTGTTGCCAGGGGAGAACCCCCAAGCAACGTGACACCTGGGTACCCTCAAAATTCACCTGGATAACCTGGGTACCTCTTGAACATGTGGATCACCTGAAACCCCTGGAGCCCACCCAAACTGATGTCTCCAAAATCTTCACTGCTTTGACAGCATAAACCTAGTGTCCCTAAATCCCCATTGCCAGTAATGGGTAGACTTGTTGTCCCTAAATTCTTATTGACTTCAGTGGGGCACACCCAGAGTCCTGTTTATCTCCATTTATTTCCTAGTGGTCCCATTTATTTCCCAGTGGTCCCACATATGCCCCAGTGCTCCCAGTAACCCCAGTGTCCCCCCTTAACTGCTACCAGTGCTCCCAGTTTAACCAGTAACCCTTCCTGAACAAGCCCTATTAAGGGGTAGACCTGGTGTCACTAAATCCACATTGACTTCAATTGGGTAAATCCAGTGTTCCTCAAGCCCCAAATGACTTCAGTAGGGTAGATTGGTGTCCCTCAATCACCTTTGAATTCAATTGCTAGACCCTATGTCCCAACGTTTTTGGTGCTAAAAATCCCAATTTTGGGCTTGAAACTCCAAGATTTTGGGCTGAAACTGAGATTTTTTGGCTTACCTAGAGACATGGATCCAGAACGGGCCACAGGTGTGGGATCAGGGATTTGGTATTGGCTTCCAGGAATTCATCCAAGACTTTCCAGAGCATCAGAACCTCAATTCTAGTGGAAATTCCCAGAATTCAGCCAAACATTTCCCTCAAATTTACCCAAATTTCCCCATTTTAGCCCCAAATTTCTGCAAAATTCCATTTGAGTTTAATGGTAGACCTGTTTACCCTAAATGCTTATTGATTTCAATAGGGTAAATGTGATGTCCCAAAATCCTCACTGACTTTAATGCAGTACGCTTGGTGTCCCTACATGCCTATTGAATTCAATGGAGTAAACCTGATGTCAAAAAAATCCCTACTGAGACATTAATATTACAAGAGACAGGACAATTAAGAGACCTTGTAAAAGATGATTTATTGCTTTACTGCATCAGTCTCTTAGAAGGGTGAGAAATTAAAGGTGTTTCATCCAATGCCATAATATCAGAAGCCACTTCATTCTTAGTTACAATGCCTTATGTTAGTTTTTTAATCAATCAAACACTTCTATGAAGTTTGCTAGTGTCTCTTTACACCTATCATTAATTGCTTTGCTTCTCATGGCTTTGCTGCAATATGTCATTTTACAAGCAATCATTGAACACTTCACAAACCCATATTTAATCATCTTCGGCATCTAACAGGTCTATTGCTAAACTTTTAAATCTTTTCCTATCTTAGTTAACATATTGCTTTTCTTTTCTGATACATATTTCTGTTTACTTAAAACATATTTCTACATAAATACAAACTTATATTCTTGTTTCATGTCTATTTTACTTTTAATGCTCTAAGTCTCCAAGCTTTCTCCAAGGTCTTAGGTCAAACTTTGGATCCATCTCTGTCTCGGAGCCTGTGTGCACAAGGCACTGAGAGCTCACTGTGCCTGCATTTCCAAAACCATTTTTATCTCTGCCTCCAATTTCCTGCTCTAACTGGATCCTGGGGACACTTTCTCAGTCATGTCCCTCAGTGGGTCCCATGAATGGCATCAGAAACTTTGGATAGATGCAATTTTAGATGTTGAATCCCAGTTCTGGCCATTGACATTTAGGTAAGAAGGGCAGTTCTTTTCCACTGGAAGGAAAGCACAGAGCCCCAGTGTTTGGTGGTAAATGAGAGACAGCCCTCAAGAGACCAAGACCAGTGAGAGCTGTCTGTCCTAGCAGCTTTTGGCTGGGAGAAACCTTGCATATAGGGCACTTTTTATGGGGAGTACCAATTTCAGCCTTAGGCAGCAGGAAAAAGGGATGGTTCTTTTCCATCGAAAGGAAAGCACAGAGCCCCAGTGCTCCAGGGGGTGATAAGAGTCAGCCCTCAACATGCCAATGTCAGCCAGACCTGCCACATGTCCCCGAGGAGGCCAAACCATCCAGACCCATTCCATGAGCCTTTGGTTCCATGAGGCCCCACAGTGTCACAATGGTCTCCATGGTTCCATGGGGCCCAGCAATGCCGCAATGCTCTCCATGGATCCACAGTGCCCTGCGGGATCACAACGGCCCTTTGGCTGCACGAGGCCCTGCAATGCAGCAATGGCCTCTTGGTTCCACAAGGCCCTGCTGCTTCTCTCCGGCCCCTTGGGACCCTGCGGCCCAGCAGCGCCACAGTGATGGCCTTGGTGCCCCGAGGTTCCCACTGTGTCACAATGGTCTCCATGGTTCCATAGGGGTCCCACAGTGTCACAATGACCCCTTCATTTCAGAGGGCCCCACAGTGTCACCATGGTCTCCACAGGAAGGAAAACATGGAGCCCCAGTGTTTCAGGGACTGATCAACTGCAGCCACCAGAGGCCAAGGCCAGCCAGGCCTGTCTGTATTGGAAACTTTTGTGTAGGAGCAATATTTGAATGTAGGATTTTTGGAGGTAAATTCCCAATTTTGGCCATGGGCACCTGGAGAAGAAGAATGGTTCTTTACCATAGCAGGGAAAGCACTGAGCCCCAGTGTTTGAAGGTAGGTGAGAGCCGGCCCTCAGGAAGACAAGGTGAGGCAGGCATGTTTGTAATGGCAGCTTTTGTCTAGGATTAATCCCTGGATATTGGGATTTTTTTACGGGAATCTCATTTTGGCAATGAGATCCTAGATGAGAAGAACAGTTCTATTCCTTTTGGAGGAAAGTCCAGATCCCCAGTGTTTCAGGAGCCTGTCCTGGGTTAGTGTTATGACTACTCCTCTCCCTGCACCCCCCTCTGTCTGCACGGAGCTGCTGCCGCCTTGGCCATTCCTCCCCCGCCCCAGTGGGCCCCCGGCTGCTGGGGGCTGCGGGTTTGCTGGGCTGCTTGGGCTGGCCTGCTACTGCTGCTGCTGCTGCTGCTGCTGCTGCTGCTGTTTTGGCCGCTTTGGCTGCCGCTTCCACCCCTAGCTTTTGCCCCAGCTTCTCCTGCCCCCAGCTGCTCCCTCTTTCTCTCTCCCTTCTTCCCCTCATCCCGAAGATCTGCACCGGATCCGAACGGAGGGATTTGAGCATCAGAGACTGCCTCTGGAAGCCCGCCGAAAGAAGCTTTGCACCCTTCCCAGCAGGGACTGACCGAGCTCGTCCATCCTCACTCACCTTGGTGAAAACGTTTTGTGTCATCTGGGGATTGTTCTTTCCTGGTGCTAGGAAGTGGGTTTTTTTCTGTGTGTTTGTTAAAATAAACAAGTTTTTTCCACTTTTTTCCCTCGGAGGAAGTTCTTCCCGAACCTGGTAGTGGGAGGGGGAAGGAGTTCTGGGGGTTTATTTTCCTAGAGGGTCTCCTTTGGGAGATATGTCCCGTAATTTTGTCCAAAACCAGGACAACCTGTGAGCATCTGAGTGGCTCAGCAGGTCCCCAGCTGCTTCAACCGGGATTAAAGGGCATCTGTTCTGTTTCCTGTCCCCATCCAGCAGCTCAGGACAGCACTTGTCCTGAGGACATTCTGGCTTTTTGAAGAGAATTGAGACAAAAAAGGTGTTAAGTAACTCAGCTTTTTCCTCATGTTTAGTTTTTATATTCCTCTGTGCTTCCAATAGAGTAGAGTTTCCCTCTATTCCTCCTTTTGCTAGTCATTTATTTATAATTTTTTTAATTGGTTTTCACTGAAGTGGCCTGGTTAAATTCTATTTGAGCTTTCACATCTTTAATTTTCTTTCTGCTTGACCTACAAACATCTTTAAATCCTTCCTGAGTGTTCATAGGTTGTCTCTGTGACATCATAGAACTGGCTGCGACATCAGAGGCAGAGGTCTGACATCATAGAGCAGATAATGATATCACAGAGTAGGTTGTGACACCACAGAGTTGGCTGTGACTTCACTGAAGTTTGTGACATCATAGCAAGGCTGTGTGAGGTCACTGGGTTGGTCGTCTGCCCAGCACCTCTCAGTTTCCCCAGAGAAGTCCAATGATGTTCTTACCAGCAGGGCCCTGTCCTCTGTATCCTGCTCCACCTGGGCCACAGCCTCAAGGATGTTCCACAGATCAACCCCAGAGCCTGGCACGGGACAAGGGCCAGGCTGTGTGACCAGGACATCAAGGACGGGATTATCCAGGTCACTGGGGCCTGGTTTGGGCTCCCCAGGGCAGGAAAGATGTCTGGCAGCTGGAGCAGGCGAGGAAGGGCCTCCAAGGTGAGGCTGAGCCCTTGGCTGTGAGGAGAGGCTGAGGAGCTGAGCTTGTCCAGCCCCGGAGCAGGAAGGCTGAGGCTCTCATGCCAGCCTGGCAGTGCCACCCAGGAGGTGATGGGGACACAGAGCCAGGCTCTTCACTGGGGGCCTGGGGGAGACAAAACACAGTGGGAAATGAGGGACCTCAGACAGGACATGGGCAACCTTTGTTCCCTGGGCTCAGACAGGTTCTGAGATGCTGCCACCCTGTCCTTTGGGATTTTCAAAATTCAGACCAAAATCAAGCTCTGAACAACTTGGTGTGACCCAGTTTCTGGCAGGTTGGGCTGAAGACTTGCTGAGATTCTTCAACCTCAGCTCCCTGATGATCCTGGGGCTGATGCTGCTCCCAATTTTGGAATGGGCTGGAGCAGATGTTTATGGGACAGGAGCCTCTGGGGCTGTAGGGGACCTGACGCTTGCACGGTGCACAAGTACATCTCATTAGGTGGTATTTTGGTACTTTAGAAATGTCCAAGTTTTCCCAGCAGGAGAAAAGAAATTTCTGGATCTGCACTGATGGAGGAGAAGAAATACTGATCTTCCTCTACCTGTGTTACCACTACACTGTCTATTATTTCATGTCCTCTTCACTGGGGTGTTTCACACTCATGTTTAAATGGCCACGTCTAAGAACATCTCTTCACTAGAGCAGCTGGTTCAATGGCCTTCATTGCTCCCAGATTTCCTCCAGTTGTTCTCTGGTCATTCCACATTAGTCAACATACTAATTGTGTTTACATCTACCACAGCATCACCCTTTCTAACGTCTTTGTCTAAAACTGATCCTGTATGGAAATTTCTTGTGCATGGTAGACACATCAGATAATGCTTTGATATGGCACAGAGCTGAGGGAAGAATTTTGATGTATTATTAAAATTATATTCTTGTTATAATTTTTTATGTTGGCCATGAAGAAACTTTCTGTGCTCTGAGTCTCACCAGTTCTGACCCCAAAGGACACAAACCTGATGAGTTGTGGTTCCCACTGCACTGGTGGCTTGCACCTCCTCCATCCCCACAGCAGAGCTCCTTGTCCCCAGAAAGTCTGGCAATGCAGGGATGAAGGAAACAGGACAGGCTGGGGATCAGGGCAGGCACAGCCAGGGATTTTGGGGTGGTTGTGAGCCCCAGGGCAGGAGCTGGCCCTTGGCCGGTGAACCTCATCCAATTGTCCTGGGGCCATGGCTCAGCCTGTGCAGATCCTCTGCAGAGCTGCCTGCAGCACAGCCACACTCCCAGCCAGCCTGGGCTCACTGGCAACTGGCTGAGGGTGCCCTCATGGCCTCGTCCAGATGAGCAAGAAAGAGATTGAACTGCCCTGGCCCCAGTCCTGAGCCCTGGGGCACACCCTGGATGTGGCTCCATTGCCCCAGCACTCCTTATGGAGCTGTGCCTGCCCTTTGGTTTTGTTTGCTGACAGTAAATGAACATCCCTCTGTGTCTCAGACAGCTCCTTCTCCAAGGAAAGCAGGTGGGAGCTGTGAGCTGAAAGCTGCAGGCACAGCCTGGGGTGGAGGGAGCTCAGATTTGCACAAGGCTGGTTTTGAGTGCCTGGAAGTTGGATGAGAGAATTGGTGGGTTGGGGTAGGGACTAAGTGTGATTGATTGTCAGCCATAAAGGGTATTGATTTACATATCTGTTCAGACTGCATTAGGAGGTGCTCAGGATCAATATTGTTATAAATGAGTACAATGGACCATGCGAGATCGAATCAAAATTGAAAAATTTATTAGTTACAGAAGGCAAAGTAAAGATCAGCTGCTGCTGGTGACAAGAGAGTGAGCCGAGCTCAGCTCCACCAACTGCAGCGCCCGTCCCCATTCAGCTTGTCCCTTTAAGTTAGATCGGGTTTTTGGGATTACGTGCTCTTCCTCTAGTCACCCAGCATGCTCTTCCAGTTGGTAGGGGTCCCCCTCTGCCTTCTGGTGGTCGTAGGATGAAGGTGAGGAGCGAGTCTTAACCCCTCCTCCCTATAGGGTGATCCGGCGGTTTCCTGGAAACTTACTAGCAGTCAAAGGCGATATGCGATTTATGCAAGCAAAGCAAAGCGGTTGGTCTTATTCTCAGGGTCTGGCTAGCAAAACAAAACAATTTGCAGCATCCTGACAAGCAAAGCAAAGCAATAAAACAATTTATGACTTCCTGGCTCCAGGCCCAGGTGATATTTTTCCAAGGTCTGTCAGGCGAACAAAAGGTTCCTTATTTATCACAATGATATCTCCCACCTGGGACTGACAACCAAAAATATTAAAAAACCTCATCAATTGCTCTTTAAAACATATAATATTACTATTCTATACATTTAAACCTAATTTTTATAATTATATTAATAATCTTTATATTATTAGCAACCAAATAAATTATTGGTCATTGCTTCTAAGCAAGACAAATCCTATAATTAAAAATTAAGCTCTATTGGTTATTTATTTCTCCCTCTTTAAGATAATTCCTAATATTTTTAATCATTTTATCATCTTTATTATCAACTTTTTCTCAGACAGGGTCAAGGTGGGCACTTCAGGGTCCACGGAGACTATTCTGGGGCACATTCGGGGCAGTTTTAGGTCTGGGGAAAAAATTTAGAAGGATGTCTTGGCTTCAGAGTGGCACTTGGGGGTCCAGGGCTGCCCTTGTAGGTCAGGGAGGAGAATCTGGTGCCCTTCGGGGTCTGGGCGGGCACTTGGGGGCTCTAACGGGGCTCTTTGGGCCGCGGGGGATGATGGGAGTTGTAGGCGCGGGTATAATACGGGTTAAAGGGGCTGCGGAGCATCATGGGAGCTCTTGGCGCAGCTGCAGTGTCTCTCTGTGAGGCGCGGGGCATGATGGGTGCTGTAGTCCCGGAAGTGCCTCTTGCCGAGAGTTTGGGGTCCGGGAGGGCACTGCGGGGACACTTTTGCCTCTGAATGGCGACTTCAGGTCCTCAGGGGGGAACGTACACGGGTCGGGAGAGCTTGGAGGGGTCTTGGGGAGCTCTAACCGGGCTCTTTAGGGCACGGCAGGAATTTTAGGCGACTGACTGGGTTAGGAGGTGCTCTGAGCTCGCGGGGGATGGCAGGAGATGAATTCCCAGAAGTTGCTGTAACGGGCATCTGCGGGATTGGGAGCATTCAGGTGATTCGGGGACGTTTTTGGGAGGTTCCAAAATGGGTGCTGAGGGGAATTTAGCGAAAAAAACTCATAAATATTTGTGCAAAACGCCCAAACAAGAGATGCTCCTGGGAATAATTTAGGTTTCCAATTCTTTTGTTGTTAATTAGACAGATTTCAGAAGTGTATTCCAAGTGAATACACTATATTGAAAACAATCCAGAGAGAACTGTTTGCTCTTGTATTTTCTCTTTATAGATTGATATCAACAATGTACAATTGATATTGACCCCCAGCAACTTGTAATGCAGTTTGAATAGATAAGAAAATCAAGACCCTCCATGCCTGACAATCAATCACACTTTGTCACCAGCCCCCTCCCCACTATTTCCCCCATCCAAACCCTGGGACTCCTATGGATCAGGAATGGTGTGGCCAGCAGGACCAGGGCAGTGATTCATTCCCTGTGCTCGGCACTGGTTGGGCAGCACCTCGAGTGCTGTGTCAAGACTGGGCCCCCAATTTAGGAAGGACATGGAGGGGCTGGAGCGTGTCCAGAGAAGGGCAACAAGGCTGGTGAGGGCTCTGGAACACAAGTTCTGTGAGGAATGGCTGAGGGAGCTGGGGATGTTTATCCTGGAGAAGAGGGGATTCAGGGGAGACCTCATCACTCTCTACAGATCCCTGAAAGGAGGCTGCAGCCATGTGGAGGTTGGGCACTTCTTTCAGACTACAGTGGCAGGACAAGAGGTCACAGCCTTAAAGATGCACAAGGGGATGTTTAGGATGGATATTAGGAAATATTCTTCACAAAGAGGGTGATTGAGCTTTGGAATAGGCTTCCCAGGGAGGTGGGTGAGTCACTGTCCCTGGAAGTGTTTCAGGAAGACTGGATGTGGCACTGAGTGCCATGGTCTGGGTGACAAGGTGGTGTTGGGTCACAGGTTGGCCTTGATGGTCTCAAAGTTCATTTCCAGCCTGGGTGATTCTTGATGATTGTGACACTGCAGGGCCCTGGGGAAGCAAGGGGCCACTGTGACACTGCAGGGCCTCGTGGAACTGAGTGGACCATGGTGACACTGTGTACGACATGGCACCACAGAGCCAAGGGGCCACTGTGACACTGTGGGGCTACATGGAAGCAAGGAGTCCATTGTGACACTGCGTGGCCCAAGTGTCCAAGGGACTTTGTGACACAAAGCTGTCCCATGGAACCAGGGGACCCTGTGGCACTGGGAGGCCTCATGGAATCCTGAAGACCAGCATGACTTTCTAGGCCCTCATGGAACCTTGATGAGACCAAGGTGGCTGGAGTGTTGAAATGATGGAGGGTTGGAGGGCTCTGCAAAGGGACCTGGACAGGCTGGGTCCAGGGAACAAATCTAACAAGGTGAGGTTTAACAAGACCAAGTGCTGGGTCCTGCACTCTGTACCCAAAAGCCACTGCAGTGCTACAGGCTGGGGACAGAGTGGCTGGACAGTGGCCAGGCAGAAAGGGAGCTGGGGGCACTGATGGACAGCAGGATGGACATGAGCCAGCAGTGTGCCCAGGTGGCCAAGAAGGCCAATGGCTCCTGGCCTGGATCAGGAATGGTGTGGCCAGCAGGAGCAGGGCAGTGATTCTTCCCCTGTGCTCGGCACTGCTTGGGCAGCACTTCGAGTGCTGTGTCCAGTTCTGGGCTCCCAATTTAGGAAGGACATGGAAGGGCTGGAGAGGGGTCTGGAACACCAGTCCTGTGAGGAGTGACTGAGGGAGCTGGGGATGTTTATCCTGGAGTAGGTTCAAGGGAGACAAGGTGATTTCAGGGCACACGTTGGACTTGATGATCTCCAAGATCCTTTCCATCCTGGCTGATTCTTTGATTCTCTGAAACCACCCCTGGAGCAGTTGCAGGATGAGCTCTGGGCCTCCTCTCCAGAAGGTCCAGCAGCCCAGGTCCCTCAGCTTCTCCACATAGCCCCAGAGCCCATCCTGTCAGCCCTGCAGAGCCTCTCCAGCCCCTCCTCACTGCCCAGGACTGGGAGCTCCACACCCAGTCACACCAGCCCAGATGTTCCCCCCTGGCCTGTGGTGCCTCTGGCAAGAGAGCAGCACGAGGCAGTGCAGGACCCTGCAGACAATTCCTGCAGCACTTGTAGGATGATCCTGCTCCCCAAGGGACTTTCCCATGGTGCCAGCTCAGGACCTGAAATGGGGAGTGGGGCCAGAGAGGAAAGGCCAAACAGAGATGGGCTGTTTGCAGGGGAGGGAACAGGGGTTGGCAAGAGGAAGAAATCTGGATCAGGAAAGAGAAAAGAAAGCAAAGGTGAAGCATGAAGAAATTTTCAGGGCAGCTTGGGGGTGGCTGCCGGGCATCCCTGGGTTTTAGAAACACTGTCTGCATCCCAAATAATCTATAAATGTTCATGTAATTTATTCTTTAGTGTTAATATTTAATTATTAAATGTTTTGTTCTGTATATTTCTAAATATAATGGTTTTTATTACTTAATATTAGTATTTTTATTTAAAAATTCATACATTTCTTTCAGCTAAGGAAATTAATCTTCATAGATTCGAAGTTATTTTTTTCTCACTCATTATTGTAATTAGTAATATTTGTAGTCCATTTGTCATCTTTTTTATCCTCTTCTTTTCAGGCAGTGTCAAAGGGGGCACTTCAGGGTCCAGGGAGACATTTCTGGGGCACCACTGGGGCAGTTTTGGACCTGGGGTTGGAATTTAGAGGGAACTTGAGGGTCTGGCATACACCTCAGGGAGCTGGGTGGGCACTTGGACGGGCACTGAAAGATCCTGATGGACAATTCCAGGTGTGGAGGAGCATTCAGGGCGGCACTTGGAGCTCAGGGAGGGGAATCTGGGGCCTTTCAGATTCCAGGCGGGCACTTGGGGAGCTCTAATGGCACTCTCTGGGGCGCGGAGGATGATGGGAGTTGTAGGCGTGCATATATTACAGTTTAATAGGGCCTTGGAGCATCATGGGAGCTGTAGTCCCGGAAGTGTCTCGGACAGAGCATCTGGAGGTCCAGGAACGCACCTAGGGGAGACTTTTGCACCCAAGCCACAACTTGAGGTGTTCAGGGGGAACGTGTACAGTTCAGGAGCACTTGGGGGAGCTCAGCGAGCTCTAACCAGTCTCCTTAGGACACAGGGCACAGCAAGAATTTTAGGCACTGCAATGAGCTCTATTGGGCCACGGGGCATGATGGGAGTTAGAGGCAAAAAGAAAAGATGGCGCCGACACCAGGCATCCCCTCCGAGGCCCCGATCCCCGGCGCTGATTGGCTGTGGCGGTGACAGGCAGGGTCCTCGGCAAATGGGAGGCAGCAGAGGCGGGAACAGCCCATTCAACGCCTGCTGTCCCTGCCACTACAGCTCAGTCCATCCCCAGTACGGCCCAGTACAACCCCAGTGCCCCTCTAGTCCCTGCCAGTACAGCCTAGTTCATAGTCAGTACAGCCCAGTTCATCGCCAGTACAGCCCAGTACAACCTCAGTTCCCCCTCAGTCCCTCCCAGTACAGTCCAGTTCATGCCTAGTACAGCGAACTCCCACCCAATACACCTGAGTTTATTCCCAGTCCGTTCCAGTTCCCGCCAGTGTCATCCATTGTAAACCCCAATGTTCTCCAGAGCTCCCCACAGTGTTCCCAGTGTCCCCATTTGTGCCATTATTTCCCAGTATTACCCCCAGTATGTCCCAGTCCTCCCCAGTGTTTCCAAGGAAACTTGAGTTTCTCACGTTGCCGTGCTTGCCGTGGCCCCAAAGCCAGCAGTGGGGTCAGTGCAGTGTCCATGGCCACAGCCCTGGCAGTGGCCCCGTGCAGCTTGGGATGATGATCGACCCTCACAGATGGCCCAGGGCAGCTCTGCAGTGGTTTTGGTGGCACACACTTGAGAAATGTGTCTGATTGCAGTGGGGAAAATTAGGAGTTGTAGATTGCTTAAAAAAGAAAAGAAAAGGAATAAAATCTCTTTTTCTAAATGCAGTCCATTATCCAAGCAAAGCAGATCCCAGGTGAGGGTGGACAGACAGGATGGGGTTGGTGAATGTGGAGAAAGGCTGTCCACGCTGGGTCAGACCTCAAGGCCCAGCTTCTCTGAGCAGGCCAGATCTGAGGAGAGACCCTGCATCAATATCTATCACTGAATGCTGCAATCACCTTTCTTCTAATGACAACAGTATAAAACACACCCTTTAAAATAGGAATGTATATTTCTTAGAAGCTCTTTGATGTATTTCTCCATAACTGGAGTTAAAAACCTTCTGGATTAACTACACTAGACCAGACGGAAATCAAGGCACAGCCATGGTTTGTTAGGAAACCTCTAAAGAATTAATGCAGAATCAAACTCCAAAATTTCTGATATTATTTTTGAGTCCCACTGAAAGACACAACTGAGAAAGTGTCCCCAGGTTCCAGTTAGGGCAGGAAATTGGAGGCAGAGATGACAGGTGGGGACAAAGAGAAGCCAAGTCTTGGTGCCCTGGGGCACAGCAGGGTCTGTGCCATCAAGGGCTGTGAGGAGACACCTTGTCCTGAGCCACTGGGGCCTCCTGGCACAGCCCCAGCAAGGCTGGGCACTGTCACCCCTTGTCCTGCCCTCAGCATTTCCCACATCCCAGTGGCCTTAGGGATCTGCTGGGACCAGTCCCTGGGGAGCCTTGGTCAGGAATGGTCCTGGGGGCTCCTTCATGCTCCCAGGGACTACAGGTTTTTCAGAGGACTTTGGGTTTTGCTTTTGCCTTGGAGTCTCTGAGAGCTTTGTACAATCATGGCCTCTAATTATCTGTATTAATTAGTCTCTTGAGAGCCTTTCTCAGTAACAACACTTAGACTTTAGACTAGCTCAACTACTTCAAGGTACTTCAGTTTTTTAAAGTACTTTCCTTTTTCCTTTCTTCTCTCACTCTCTGAGAGGTTTTTGGGCAATCATGGTCTCCAGTTCTCTCCTCCAAGGAGTCCATGAGGAGCCTGTGGTGGGGATGGACGTCAGTGGGACCCATTAATGCTTTGAGACACTTTGGGTTTTTCTTCTGCCTTGGACTCCTGGAAAGGTTTGTGCAATCTCCTCTCAGACTCTGACGTTCAAGGGCTCAGCACCAAATGCACCACGGGGCTCATTGGGATCAAGCAAGTCCTGACAAACCACGGCTGTGCCTTGATTTCCCTCTGGTCTGGTGCAGTTCATGAGGAAGTTTTTCAAATCCAGTCATGGAATAATATTTTGAAGAGCTTCTACAAGTATCCATTCTTATTTTAATGGATGTGTTTTAATACTGTTCTCTTTAGAGAAGAGGTGACTGCAGCACTCCGTGATTGATATTGATCCAGGGTCTCTCCTCAGGAGGTTTGGCTGCTCAGAGAAGCTGTGCCTTGAGGTCTGCCCCAGTGTGGAAAACCTTGCTCCTCATTCCCCAACCACATCCCGTCTGTCCTCATTCACTTGGGACCTGCTTTGCTTGGAGAACTGGCTGCAATCAGGCAAATGGGTTCTCCTGGTTTTTTTGGAAGCAATCCATAACTCAAAATGTTCCCCACTGCAAACAGACACACTCCTTAGGTGTCTGCCAAGCCCAAGGTGCCACCAAGCAGATTCTCCTTTCCCAAGGCAGAACCCTGCAAGGAATGTTTGAGACCTTTGGACTCCTTGGTTCCCTGAGGCCTTGCAGTGTCACAAAGGCCCCTTGGTTCCATGAGGTTCTGTGCTGTCACAGTGGAGATTTGGGTCCATGGGGCCCCACGGTGTCACAATGCTGTTTTTGGTTCTGTGAGGGGACCCTTGGTTCCATGAGGTTCAGTACTCTACAATGGTCTCTGTAGTTACAAAGTGTCACAACGAACCCTTGGTTCCATGAGGTTCATTGCTGTCACCATGGTCTCCTTGGTTCCAGGAGGCATCACAATGTCACAAGGGACCCTTGGTTCCATGAGGTTCTTGCAGCAGGGCTTCCCCTATAGCCCAGCAGAGCTCATCTGTTCTGTCCATCAGCTGGGGCCATCACTCAGGGCATCTTCCCTCTCAGAATTGCTGAGATAACCCAGGCCAGACATCTGTCCTGTCCTGAGTTCTCTCTGGTGCCAGGGAGGTGGAATTTCCAGCTGACCATGAACATCTTGCCTTGAGAGCAGACTGAAGGGAGATAAGCCCTGAATTTCTGAGTGACACACACTTCACTTTACAAACTATAAATGCTGCACAAAGCATTCACAAAGCAGAAGTCTTCTGCATCATCCCTGCAATGGATAGGGCTTCTTTCCGAAGTCTGAATGCACCTTTGTGGTTCCTTTTCTGGAAGCTGAGTGAAAGGGCTCCATGTGCACTCCCTCATCAATTCGGTGGTAAGTTCCATTGACTCCTGATCTCTGCTATTTCTTCACCAGCTGTAATATAGGTAATTTTATTGTGCACTGTGTTTGTATCTACCTGTACTTCTTTTGTTTGTACTGTGCCGTAAGTAGTCTGTTTAAAGTCTCTTGTCTGTTCATCTTAAGGCCATTCAGTAAACAATTCATTTATAATAGACCTAATTTGCCATGCTTAAAAACTTGGGAGCAAGAGCAATTTGGGATGCAAGTGGCCAGAAACAGAGCTATTGCCAGAAACCTGAGCATGAGGCAGGACTTGTCTAAGATTTCACTCCATTCAAAACATATTTCATTTTTTTAAAAAATAGAGCAGACCTTTTTCCCCATTTATTCTTTATCTGTTTCTAGATTGATATCAGCACTCCCCAGTTGATACTGATCCCAAGCGCCTCCTATTGCAGTCTGAACAGATATGAAAATCAAGATCCTTTATGGCTGACAATCAATCACACTCTGTCCCTTCCCCCACCCCACCAATTCCCTCATCCAACCCCAGGCACTCAGAGCAGCCTTGTGCAAATCTGAGCTCCCTCCACCCCAGGCTGTGCCTGCAGCTTTCAGCTCCTTGGCACCAGCTCCCACCTGCTTTCCTTGGAGAAGGAGCTGTCTGAGACACAGAGGGATGTTCATTTATTGTCAGCAAAACAAAACCAAGGGCAGGCACAGCTCCATAAAAACAGAAGCCAAGCCCAAGGAGTCCTGGGCAATGGAGCCACATCCAGGGGTGTGCCCAGGGCTCAGGACTGGGGCCAGGGCAGTTCAATCTCTCTTGCTGATCTGGACGAGGCCATCGAGGGCACCCTCAGTCAGTTGCCAGGTGAGCCCAGGCTGGCTGGGAGTGTGGCTGTGCTGCAGGGCAGGAAGCTCTGCAGAGGGATCTGCACAGGCTGGAGCCATGGGCCCCAGGACAATTGGATGAGGTTCACCAAGGCCAGGGCGGCTCTGCCCTGGGCTCACAACCACCCCAAATCCCTGGCTGTGCCCTGCCCCTGATCCCCAGAGTCTGCCCTGTTTCCTTCATCCCTGCATTGCCAGGGACTTTCTGGGACAAGGGAGCTCTGCCGTGGGGATGGAGGGAGGTGCAAGTGCCACCACTGCATTGGGGACCACAACTCATCAGGTATTCGTCTTTTGGGGGTCAGGAACTGGTGAGGCACAGAGACATAGTATAGTTTTTCTTCATGACCAACATAAAAAATTTTAAGCATCATAAAATTTTAAAAACATCAAAACTCTTCTCTCAGGAATGTGAGATGACCTAGCAGCATCTGCCGTGCCCACAATCCACAAGAGATATCCATACAACAACATTTTTTGATAAAGACAAAGGTAATTGTAAAAGACATAAGTGCAATTAAGATGTAGTGGGGTAGAGCAGTATTTCTTCTCCTGCCATCAGTACACATCCAGGAAATTTATGTTTTCACCTGGTGGGAAAACTTTGACATTTCTTAAAGTACTCAAATGCCCCAGCTAATGAGATTGTGTTCGTGCACCTTAAAAGCATCAGGTCCCCTACAGCTCTCGAGGGCTGCTGCCCCATAAACATCTGCTCCAGCCCATTCCAAAATCAGGAGCAGCATCGTCCTGAGATTATCAGGAGCTGAGGTTGGAAGGGACCTCAGCAAATCTTCAGTCCAACCTGTCAGAAACTGCATCGGACCAAATTGCTCAGAGCTTGATTTGGTCTGAATTTGAAAATCCCAAAGGAGAGGGATGGGGCAGCATCTCAGAACCTGTCTGAGCCCATGGGAACAAAGGTTTGCCCCATGTCCTCTCTGATGTCCCCTCATGCCCCTTCCCCCCACTGTGTTTTGTCTCCCCCAGGCCCCCAGTGAAGAGCCTGGCTCTGTGTCCCCATCACCTCCTGGGTGGCTCTGCCAGGCTGGCATGAGGAGCCCCTCAGCCTTCCCTGCTCCGGGCTGGACAAGCCCAGCTCCCTCAGCCTCTCCTCACAGCCAAAGGGCTCCAGCCCCACCTTGGAGGCCCTTCCCTCACCTGCTCCAGCTGCCAGACATCTTTCCTGCCCTGGGGAACCCACACCAGGCCCCAGTGACCTGGATAATCCCCGTCCTTGGTGTCCTGGTCACACAGCCCAATATGCTCCTGGCCTGCGTTGCTGCCAGGGCACTTGGCTGCCTCCTGCCCAGCTCCTGCCCACCAAGAGTTTCCTACCAGGGCCTGGTGGATGCAGGGAGGGCTGTGGATGTTGTCTCCCAGAACTTTAGCCATTACAGCCCACAGCATTGCCTGGAAAAGCTGAATCCTGTGGCTTGGAGTGGTTCACCCTTCCCTGGACTGGCTGGATGTGCGGGTCCAGAGGATGGTGGGGAATGGTGCCACAAACAGTGTGTGCAGTGGTGTCCTGCAGGGATCAGTGTGGGCCCAATCCTGTTTAACGTCTTTATTGATGATCTGGAGAAGGATGTGAGTGCACCATCAACAAATTTGCAGATGACACCAAGCTGGGTGTGGGTGTGGATCTGCTGGAGTGTAGGAGGGGTCTGCAGAGGGACCTGGACAGGCTGGATCCAGGGCCCAAATCCAGCAAGGTGAGGTTTAACATGACCATGTTCTGGGTCCTGCACTTTGGCCACAACCACTCCTGCTCCAGGGTGGGGACAGAGTGGCTGGACAGCGACCATGCAAAAAGGAAGCTGGGGGCATTGATGGACAGCAGGCTGGACATGAGCCAGCAGTGTGCCCAGGTGGCCAAGAAGGCCAATGGCACCTGGCCTGGATCAAGAATGGTGTGGCCAGCAGGAGCAGAGCTGTTGTGCCAGCACTGACCTAAGCCCAGCTCTGCACATGGATATCGCTGCAGCAGCTTGAGAGAAAGGAACAGAAAAGGCATCTCTGGAAAGAACTTTGCTGAGAGATCCTTTAATTTGTTTAAAGCCACTGAGAGCACAGGCCCTCATTGACACAGTCTGTGGCCACAGGGAAGGTGGAGAGAAGCAAAATGAGAAATAATGACCTTTATCTCAGGACAATACTAAAAACAAAAAGAAAAGACAAAAAAACCCCACAAAGAAGTCAACAAGAAATATCAGATATTACTTTTATTACAAGTGATTTACCGAAATTGGCAACCAGTTTCATGTTTCTGAAAGCATCCAGTAATCAGTCTCCACACAGCAGCCTTGAGCTCCTGGTTCCTCAGGCTGTAGATGAGAGGGTTCAGAGCTGGAGGCACCACTGAGTACAGAACTGAAACTGCCAGATCCAGGGATGGGGAGGAGATGGAGGGGGGCTTCAGGTGAGCAAACATGATAGTGCTGAGGAACAGGGAGAGCACAGCCAGGTGAGGGAGGCAGGTGGAAAAGGCTTTGTGCCGTCCCTGCTCAGAGGGGATCCTCAGCACAGCCCTGAAGATCTGCACATAGGAGAAAACAATGAACACAAAACAGCTAAATGATAAACAGGCAGTAACAGCAAGGAGCCCAAGTCCTCTGAGGTGGGATTTGGAGCAGGAGAGCTTGAGAATCTGGGGGATTTCACAGAAGAACTGGCCCAGGGCATTACCATGGCACAGGGGCAGGGAAAATGTATTGGCTGTGTGCAGCAGAGCATTGAGAAAGGCACTGGCCCAGGCAGCTGCTGCCATGTGGGCACAAGCTCTGCTGCCCAGGAGGGTCCCGTAGTGCAGGGGTTTGCAGATGGACACGTAGCGGTCGTAGCACATGATGGTCAGGAGATAAAACTCTGCTCCAATGAAGAACAGAAAGAAAAACAACTGTGCAGCACATCCTGCATAGGAGATGTTCCTGGTGTCCCAGAGGGAATTGTGCATGGCTTTGGGCACAGTGGTGCAGATGCAGCCCAGGTCGCTGAGGGCCAGGTTGAGCAGGAAGAAGAACATGGGGGTGTGCAGGTGGTGGCCGCAGGCTACGGCGCTGATGATGAGGCCGTTGCCCAGGAGGGCAGCCAGGGAGATGCCCAGGAAGAGGCAGAAGTGCAGGAGCTGCAGCTGCCGCGTGTCTGCCAGTGGCAGCAGGAGGAAGTGGCTGATGGAGCTGCTGTTAGACATTCCTTCACTCTGGGCATTGTGAACTGTTGAAAAAAGACATTGACATGCTGGGACAGATTTCCTTGAGTCAGTGCTATGCTTTTTTCTTACTAATGTACTCAAAATTGCTTCTATTTCTTTGGAGAAATGTCACTTCTTTTTTTTTTTTTAACTTTTAAGCTGGGGGTTTTGCTGTTAATGTATTGTCCCTTTCATTGAAGGGGCAGAAATCCTCTTTCAGCTTTGCTCTCAGCCTGAATCCTGGGGAGCCCAGAGGGAATACAGGGTTCCCACACCCAGTGTAGTCACACCTGCGGGTCCCACACAGCTGGCACTTGGTCATTAAACCTCTCTCTATTTCAGGGTAACTGCACTTAAATTGTGCTGGAAAAATAAATTGGACCCTTTGAAATGTCCAGTTTCAAAGTCAGTTTCTTTACACCCTTCTCTCTTTCCTTCTGCAGCTGGACAGGGTGGGATATCCAAGGATGTCTGGCTCTCTGCTGCCTGGAGTTGTGACTACTGGGAGCTGTTTCCCTCTATCCAAGGCTTGTCCCTGCCAGTGCTGCCTCAGCCCAGCCCAGCCCTGGGGGCTCAGCTCTGCCCTGCACACCCCTCCCAGCACAAGGCACTGCCCAGGGGCATCTCCCTGCCAGCAGGGCCTTAAGGGCAGCTCAGACAAACTCAGATGCTGCAAGCCAAGGTGCTGCTGCTGCTGTCTGTAGGCAGAGGAGGGTGAGGAGGCACTTTGTGAGGGAGATCTGAGGCAGATCTGCTGATGCCCAGTGGGACAGTGCAGGAGTCTCAGTGACACAGACACACCTGACAGCCCCTTTCCCTTCCCTTGAGGAGAAAGCTGAGAGCAGCCCTGGCCATGCAGCACCATCTGCACAGCAGGAGGAATCTGCCCTGATGGGGGTGGCTCCTTCCACCTGCAACTTCTGCCCACAGTGCATGGGGAGCTGACAGGAAGGCTGAGAGCTGTCCCTGGCAGGTGGCACATGCCCTGGGCTGGCCAAGAGCCCTGAGGGCTGCAGGAGCTGCTCTGCAGGACAGCCCTGGGCAGCCCTGGCTGCAGCCCCAGCTTCAGCCCCTGCAGCCGTCCCTGGCAGCAGGAGCCGTCCTGCCCTGTCCCTCTGACGGTGCCCAGGGCAGCCCCGCTCTGCAGCACATCCTCCTCCTCCTCCTGTGCCTCAGAGAAACTGGGAGAGCCCTCCTGACACATCCCCCAGGCTGTGGGCTGTGCTGGCTCCAGGAGATCCCTCCAGGAGCACAGGGGACATTGCCCTGCACCCACAGACTCACCATGTCCAGGGCTGGGAAGATGTTTCCCCAAGTGAAGTCTCAGCTCAATGTCTTCCCAGTGCTGATTGCCTTCAGCCTGTCTGTGCCTGGCTCCTGTCCCCTCAGTGCCTGCAGGCAGTGCCCTCAGCCCTGCTGGGCTGGGAGAGGTGCTGCTCCTCAGCAGAAATGCCTTTTTGAAGCTTTTCCTGGTCGTCATTACCTCCCTCTGTGTCCCGAGACACAGCACAACGACTTTAATGACCTTCTCAGAAGTTTGTTATATTTAAAATTAGATTCAGTCCCTGAGAGAGTGTTTTTCAAAAATCCTTTCAAGAACTCAAAATTAAATTGAAACTTCAAAGTTTCTTGAACTTTTAATGGGTCCCACTGAGAGACAGGACTGAGAAAGTTCCCCAAGATTCCAGTTAGAGCAGAACAATGGAGGCACTGGCGACAAGTAGAAACAAGGAATGTAAAGGCGTCTCTGATGCTGAGCAAACCTGGATGTGTCTCATGTATCCACAGGACCAAGGCCTGAGCCCCAGCCCCTGACAAGACAGATCCTGTCCCTCCCTCAGTGCTCAGGGCTCTTCCTGGGCCAGTGGGCTCTGGGGATGTGCCATGCCAAGGGCAGGAGCATGGGGCGGCCCCTGCCAGGCTGCTGAGCAGGGACAAGGAGGCAATGAGGCCCCAGCACAGCAAGGCTCACTTGTCCCCTGCTGGCCTCAGGCCCAGGGCCAGCAGCCATGGCCCAAGTGCTGCAGCAGTTGGCTCTGGCAGGGCCTTTCAGCTGCTGCCCATCCCTGTGCCCTGTGCAGCCCAGGCTGTCCTACGGTGTCCATGCCCTGCGCCTCTGTCCCTGCAGGCTGTCGGCATCCCCCGGCTGCCCCACCTCGCTGGCCCTTCCTTTGCTGACAGCTCTGCGTCCTGCCTGCCTCTGCCTGGCCACACAAAGCCTTGGGCTGCTCCAGACTCCTTCTGGGGGACGTGTTGCACCACAGCCCTGCCCTGGGAGAGAAATTCCTTCATCCTTGTGTCCAGTCTGGACCTCCCCAGCTGCACTTGGCATTAATTTTCTTTTTCCAAGTGCTCTCTACTATTTCAAAAGTATCCACCATCTCTGAAACAACCCTTCAAGCACTCCCAGGGCTTTCCTCTCCTGTCCTCATTCTCCACTCAGCTGAGCACAGAGCTCCTTTGCCCTTACACAGTGCTCATCTGCTGGAGGCCATGGGCACCTGGACAGGAAGGACACTTATTTTCTGTAGGAAGGAAACCACAGAATCCCAGAGTTTTGTATGAAGAGGAGAGGCAATCACCAGAGGTCAGGTCAAGTCAGACCTGTCTGTCATTACAGCTTTTGTCTGAAAGCAACTCTTGGTTATATGTAGAGTTTTGTAGGTGGAATTCCATTTCAGCCATGGGTGCCTGGACCGGAATCACAGTTCTTCTCCACAGGAAGGAAAGGGCAGAGCCCCAGTGGTTCAAAGGCTGATTAGAGGCGGCCTCAATGAGGCCAAGACCAGCCAGACCGGTTTGTCTTGGCAGCGTTTGTCTGGGAGGAATCCTTGGATAGACGGAATTTGGGTGGCAAAATCCCAGTTTTTTCTATGGGTTTCTGGACAAGAAAAACTGTTCTTTCCCATAGGAAGGAAAGTAGGAAATCCCAGTGTTTTAAGGCAAATGAGAGCTGGCCCTCAGGAAGGCAAAGAAACCTAGACATTCCCGGCAGCTTTTGTCTAGGGGCTATCCTTGGACATAAGGAATTTTGGAGGCAGATTCCCAAGTTTGGCTGCGTATGCGTGCACGTGAAAGATTTTTTTTTCCATAGAAAGAAAAGCATGGCCCCCTAGTGTTTTAAAGGCAGGTGCAAGGTTGCCCCCCCAAGAGGCAAAGGCTGACCAGAGCTGTCTGTCCTGGCAGGTTTCGTATGCGAACAATCCAAGAATATAAGCAAATTTGGAAGTAGAAGCCAAATTTTGGCCAAGGGCACCTGGAGGAAAAGAACAGTTCTTTCCCACAGGAAGGGAAGCAGAGAAATCCAAGTGGTCAGGGGCAGATGAGAAGCAACCCTCAACATTCCAATGTCACCTGGACCAGTCAGGCAGCCCCCAGGAGGCCAAGCCAAGCAGACCTGTTCCATGATCCTTGATCCTTGGAATCCTGCAGCATCACGATTCCCCCCTGGTTCCATGAGACCCCACAGTATCACAACAGATCTTTGTTTCCATGAGGCCCAGCAAGATCACAATGTTCTCCTTGGCTCTGCAGTGGCACCATGGCCCCTTGCTTCCATGAGGCCTTGCAGTGTCAAAATGGTTTCCTTGGTTCTTTAGGACTGCACAATGACACAATGGCCCCTGGGTTCCATGAGGTCTCAGAGTGTCACAATGGTCTCCAGGATTCCATGACGTCCTGTGGTGTCACAAGGGCCTCTTGATTCTATTGGGCTCCTCAGAATCACCATGGCCCCTTGGTTCTACAAGGCCTGGCTGTGTCACACTGGCCCTTTGCTTCCATGGGGACTTATAGTGTCACAGTGGCCCCTTGTGTCCATGAGACCTTGCAGAGTCACAGAGGTTGCCCTGGCTCTATGAGGCCCTGTGGTGTCTCAATGATTCCTTGGTTTCATGGGGACTCAGAGTGCCAGAATGGTCTCCTTGCTTCCATGAGGCCCTGCCAAGCCTCTTGATTCAATGAGGCCTCAAAGTCTCAGAATGGTCTCCAGGATTCCATGAGGCCCCACAGTGTCACAATGGTCTCATTGGTTCCACGAGGCCCTGCAGTTCCACAATGGCCCTTTGGTGTCACAGTGTGTGACAATGGTATCCTTGGTTCCACAGAGTCAGAATGTCCCCATGCTCTCATGCAGCCCCACAATGTCACTATGATCCCCTTGATTCCATGAGGCCCTGCCGTGCTACAATGGCCCCTTGGTTATACAAGGCCCTGCAGTGTCACAATGGCCCCTTGGTTCCAATGGGTCCTGCAGTGCCATAATGGTCTCCATGGTTCCCTGAGGCTCTACAGTGTCACAATGGACTTCTGGTTCCATGACCCTTTGTACTGCCAACATCAGTTTTCTTGGTTCTGCAGTGTCACAATGGACCCTTGGTTCCATGAGGTGCCTGGCCTCCCACAGCCCCTCACAGCCTCCCACAGCCCCTCATGGCCCCTCACAGCCCTTCATGGCTCCTCCTGAAGGAGAAGGGGTCAGGCCCTGCTTGTTCCCCTTTTACTTCAGTCCCTTCACAGAGACAGGTAAAGAAAGGCTGCAATGGAGCCTTTCCCCAGCGTTTCCCTCGGGGTTAATTGCAGGATGAAGCTCTGTGCTGGTGCTGCCCGAGCACGAACATCCCTGTAGCCCCAAGGCCTTTGCTGTCCCTGTGTCCATTCCCTGTCCCCAGTCCTGCCCAAGGCCTTTGCTGTCCCCGTGTCCATTCCCTGTCCCCAGTCCTGCCCAAGGCCTTTGCTGTCCCCCGTGTCCATTCCCTGTCCCCAGTCCCGCCCAAGGCCTTTGCTGTCCCCGTGTCCATTTCCTGTCTCAGTCCCACCCCGGCTCTGGCAGCAGCAGCAGCCGCAGCGCAGTGGGCGCCGGCCCGGCCCCAGCCGGGGCTCCCGGGCAGGAGCAGCAGCAGCGCCCCGGCCCTTCCCACCTGCTCCTGCCTCGCTGTCCTGGGTCAGTGTTATGACTACTCCTCTACCTGCCCCTCCTCTGCCTGCACAGAGCTGCTGCCGTGGCCGTTCTCCACCCCGGTAGGCCCCCGGCTGCTGGGCTGCTGCTGCCTGCTGCTGGCTGCTGCTGGCCTGCTGCTGCTGCTTTTGCTGCTGCTTTTGCCGCTTTGGCTGCCGCTTTTCCTAGCTTTGCCCCAGCTTCTCCTGCCCCAGCTGCTCCTCTGTGGAGACACAAGCAGAACCCTTCCCCAAATGCTTACTTTCTCTCCTTCTTCCCCTCATCCGAAGATCTGCACCGGCTCCGGACGGAGGGATCTGAACATCAGAGACTGCGTCTGGAAGCCTGCCACAGAAGCTTTGCACCCTTCCCAGCAGGGACTGACCGCTCGCCCATCCTCGCTCACCTTGGTGAAAACGTTTTGTGTCATCTGGGATTGTTCTTTCCTGGTGTTGGAAGTGTTTTGTTAAAATAAACAAGTTTTTTCCACTTTTTTCCTCGAGGAAGTTCTTCCGAACCGGTAGTGGAGGGGAAGAGTTCTGGGGTTTATTTTCCTAGGGGACTCGCGAGATATCTCCGTAAATTTGTCCTAAACCAGGACACTCGCTCCCAAGGGTGTTATCCAGGTGAATTCTGGAGCAGAGCAACAATCACCCACACACAGCCCTGATTCCTCAGGGCCCACCTGTGCTGCCCTGACCCAGCCTTCAGAGAAAGAAAGGTCGGGGTTCCAGCTGCTTTCAGCCCTGTTTACTCACCCTGAGGTGACAGCAGGAAGCTTTTGTTGCCTTTGCCTTGGGAATTGTAGATCATGGCTGCTCTTGCCCTCTTCTGCTTGCCACTTGAATTTTATCCGTAAAACTGAAATTGCTTTTCAATCAGTGCTACCCTGGTGCTTTTGTGACAGAACTCAGGCTATTTGTTGCAGGCATCATGGCAGATCTTGAAATGCTCACAAGTCCCTGAGCACAAAGTTGAAGAGAATAAAGCCACACAGGCCACTTCTGCAGTGCTCAAACACAGCCCTGTTGCTGGTGCTGCTGAAATAGAATCGGCTGACAGAGGCCATCACAGAAATTGTCTCTGGAGCTTCAAATAAAATGAAAAATCCACCAGGAGAAAGAGAGCCCAGAACTTCTCGCCTCTCTTCATTGTTCCTTCGGAGCAGCAGCAGCAGATGGAGATGCCCAGAGGCATCTGGAGATGCAGCCCCAGCAGGATCCTGAGCCCAGCCCGGGCAGCTCCCGCAGTGTCGGCAGCTCAGCGCGGCCGGGGCCCAGAGCCCGGGCACGGCCGCCCATTGCGGGGCAGCGCAGGCGAATGTCCTGCGGCCCAAACCTCCTGCTCCTGCCACACAGCGCCCAGCCTCTCCCTGCTCCTCCTCTCCCAGCACGGCACAAATTCCAGCTCCGAGGAGGCTTCCCCAGAGAGGGCTCAGGCTCCTGTTTCAGCCTGAGTGTCCTGCAGAGGAACAGGGCATCTTCAGGCACTTCCACAAGCTCAGGGTTCTCATTCAATGGGGAATCTGGCATGCAAATAGCCTTGCTAAAAGGACAAAAGCAGAGGGAATGAATTGGAAATTATTAGGAAAAATACCCTTCTTACAGACAAAGTTCATTCCCTGCATTTCTCCTTTTCAGATTCTTTCAGTCATCTACTGAGAGGTCCAGCTTGTTCTGGTGCTTCTCATGAACTGATGGTACTTCTGATTTACACCAGTGCAAGAGATGTAGAATCAGCTAAACTGAACACAGAAACAATCTCCCTCTGCCAGCCCATTTTCACATTCTAGATCACTTTCAAGATGTCCATGGGGTGTTGGAATGATTATCACACAACTCTCCACTTCTGGCTGCAGGCTCTGGAGATTCTTTCTCTGCATTCAGTCATGGTTGCATTCCCTAACAATTCCTGGTACCACCTCCTGTTTTCTTAGGTTAGAATGGTAACAATGAAAACCTTACCTATGGCAGAACTCTCCAGCCCAGAAGGAAAAGAGAGAACAAGTTGCCAAGTTCTCAAAACCTTTGTCCTGCTTTGCTGCAAGAGTTGTGCTGCACACACAGTGTGGAAAGCCAAGAGAAGCTGCAGCTGGTGGCACATCTTGTGACAGAAGCTGCATCTCATTCTCCAGGAAAGGTTCCCGGACAGAGCAAACAGGACTGTGAAGAAGATTCTGGGAAAACTGAAAGCAGTTTTAAAGAAGTGAAATGAAAATGGAAAGAAATAATCCAAGTTATTCTCTATTTATTTTAATGCTCCCCTTTTCCTTCTTGCACTACTTCTGCATCCCATTAATTCCAAATGCATCTCACCTCTATGATCTATGACTTGGCAAGTTTTAGACAATGTAAAATACCATGAGGTACATGGAGTTTGACTTTCCCTGTTTTTCTTGGAAATGAATGCTGGAGACACAAGCACATTTCTTGGGTCAGGTACAAATTCTGCATTCAGGGAATGTGCTCAGACAGTGTTTGAGCCCCATCAGGGACAATGCACAGCAGCAACCAAGGGGATTCCTCTTCTACTGCACAGGAGTCAAGACTCTGGATCTTGGCTCAACATGGCAAAGTTCCCGTGTTTGGACAGACCCAAAGGCTGCCAGTGGGGAGAGAGGGGCTCGGCACAGGGGTGAGTGAGGAACGGACAAACAGACATGCGGACAAATGGCCCTGGCGCTTCAGTTTCAGCAGCAGCGGCAGCGGTCGCGGCAGGAGCAGCAGCAGCAGCGAAAGAAGCAAAAGAAGCGGCTTTGTCGACTCGCTCTTGTTTCTTCTCTCCCTCTCTCACAGTCCCGCATGCTCTCCCGCAGTCCTGCACGCTCTCTCGCTCTCCCTCTCCCGCTGTCCCCCTCCTCTCCCAGTCTCCCTCTCCCCGTTCCAGACCAGGCCATGCCCCCAGCCGGGGCTGCCCCGTCCCTGTCCCCGCCCGTCCTGCCGCACTCTCGCCTCCGCCCGGCTCTGGCCGTACTGGCGGTGGCTCTGCTGGGCGGGCATCAGTGCCTGGGGCTGGGGCGGCATCGCCTCCCTTTGGCTCCCCCTGGCCTGAGCCCGGCCCGAGCTCCGCCGCTCGGCAGCGCGGCCGCCGGCCCCGAGCCGCCGCTGTCCCGTTCCAGGAGCGAACGCCTGGGGCTGCCCGGCCCGGGGCGGCTGAGGGGCGCTCGGGGGCCGCTCCTGGCCCCGGGCCGAGCGCTGGCAGCCGCGTCTCGCCGGCAGGGAAGGCGCAGCAGGGCCTGAAGGAGCGGAACCGGCTGGGTTCGCTGCTGGGCCGCGGCGGCTGCGGCAGCGTCTGGGCGGCGACGCGGCTCTCGGGCTGTGCCCGGGGAGTGGCGGGGCCGGCGGCGGGCGCAGGAGGAGGAGGAGCAGGAGAAGGAGGAGGAGGCAGGAATTGTTGGGGTGTGGCGGCAAGGCGGTGAGCTCAGCCCGCTGCTGCCCCTTGCTCGCAGTGGCCATCGAATACGTGCCGCGGGATCGCATCCGGCACTGGGGCAAGCTGGAGAGCGAGTGGGGCCAGCGGGTGAAGCCGGGGCATGCCGGCGAGAACCGGGTCCCATCAGGTGGGAGCCACGGGGAGCCCTGCAGGAGAGCAGGTGTGGGGGTGAACTGTGCTGCAGCACCTTCCTCCAAGACAGCCTACACCCGTTTGTAGGTGAGCCTCTAGGGATGCTCCTGGGCATCTCATGGCCCAGCCTGGTGTAGCACCGGGGATTCCCTTGCAGCTGGGATGGGATTAATGCTGAGCCAAGCTGATTTTGGTGGGAGTGTGAGGGGACCGTCTCCCAGCCCTGCCGACAGCCTTCAGCACACATTCTGCCCTGGGGCTGGCGCTGGAGCTGAGCAGCCAGGCTGACAAAACCCCCGTGGGGTAGCAGAGAGGGTCTGACCATGCCCTGGCCAGTTTGGTGTGCAGGCAAGAAAGGGCTTGAACTGCCCTGCTCCCTGTTTGCCTTGGCTTATTAACATCTTTTGGGGCCATGCAGGAGAAGAATGGGTTTTCACCACTTGGTGGGTTTTGTTTTGTGTGTTGGGGCCTTCCCAGGGCTTCTGCTGCCTCTTCCAGCACCACTGGCTTTTCCAACCCAAGTTTGTACACAAGTCCCAGGTGCTGGCGAGGCAGTGGGTCACACGTGCCACTGGGGCAGCCCCGCATGCCCAGGGATGCTGGGGCCAGGCTCTGGGAGCAGCAGCATCCCCCAGATGAACTCCATCTGTATTTGAGGGTGTATGGTCAAAGTCAGTTCCCTTGGTTCCTCCTTGAGCCCTGGCCAGACTTTGGAAGTGACCCAAGAGGAGAATGAAACCAGCTGTTCCTGCACTAGAAGTGCTGTCAGTTTGTTTATTCAGCACTATCAGAGCTGAGCCCTCTCACAGGGTTGGAAGCCTCACCTGTGGCTGGAGGCACCTGCAGGAATTCCCAGTGTCCAGGAGTGGCTCTGCAGTCCTTGGCTGTGACAGCTTCCCCCAGCTGATGTGTGCACCTGGGTGATGGCAGAGTCTGGGGGTAACTGCTGCTGTCTCTTAATCACTGCAGGCAATCTTTGGTAGTGATGGTTGGGTGCATTGCTGAGCTTCTCCTTTTGTGATCCTTTGCTGCTCTGAACTACAGTAAATGACACTGATTCCTGAGCTTGGTGTCTGTGTCTCTGCTGCTGAGCCTGCCCACTGGTAAAACAGAGTTGGTGTAGTCTGGCTAGATCACCACAAAATGTTGCTCTTTAAATGTAAATGTTTGGAATCAGTCCTGTCCTAAATTCCCAGGTACAGGAAAAACCTTCCCTAGAGTTTTCTGCCTCTGGAATGGGCTTAGGTCAGAGCACCGTGAGAGCAATGGGGAAGTCAGCTGAAAGAAGCTGAACCACTGGATGTATTAAAAATATGGAAAATGAAAGAACTTGTGTTTTGGGAAGATGAGGATGAATTTTGTTAACAGCATCCCAGAAACAGCACCAACAGAGAGAATGATTGCTGTCAAAATGCTCCCACATGGAGCAACAGAAAGGTTTTAATCTGAGCTTGGATTCATTTGTGCAAAGGAAAGAGTAATAATATAATAAAATAATTATATACATATATATAATATAATAAAAATTTATATATATATGTACATTCACATATGTATAATGACATTGTAAAATAATGCTCTAAAATACTAATTTTTAGCTTTGCTGCTCAGGGATGTAACACTTAATACTCTACACAAAATGACTGACCAGGACCCAAACATCACTGGTGAACTCTGTGAGATTGTATACAATGAATGAAAGAGGAAAGGATGAAATTGGCTGGTTTTATAGAGTTTGCTGACACTAGGATGGGAATGCTTTGTCTGTTTCGTGAAGAATAAAATGAGTAAGACTGCTGGGGTTTTCATATACCAGACTATCCACAACCTGCAGTATTGATTGAACAGATGAAGGTTGTTAAAGAGCAGTTGAAAAACTGAGGAGATGGGAATTTATTGCAATGAAAATCCCACCTCACGGATGTGCTTCATACCCTTAACAATGGGCCCCACTGGAAAATGGAAACCCTGGATGTGCATGGCTGCACCCAATGTGCAAATACAGCCATGGACAGTGACACTGTGACTGCCTGGGAAATTATTCTGGGTGTGATGGCCCTGACAGGGCCACCCCAGAGGCTGCAGGGCTGGACCTTTTATGCATTGGAATTCCTCCAGGACACTTTGGTTTGATAAAATGCTCACTCGAGCTTGGCCTTGAAGTGTTCATGTTTTGGGAGGAGTAATTGGTGCAGATTATCAAGGAGAAATTGAAGCAATTCCATTAAAACAATAGTGAACAATTGGATTAATAAATCTCATGGCAGGGTAGCATGATGATTGATATTGCAGTTTTTAAAACAACTGTGAAAAGAACATCCACATTAAATCACTGCTGTTCATGGAGATAAAGGGTTTGGGGTGCACCAGTCCTAATAATGGAGCCAGAGTGTGGGTGCAGAGGCCAAATGGCCTCCTGAGCCAGCTGAAGGAACAGCTCTGGGGCAAAGACAGCACTGTTTGAATCCTGAAACCTGGGTGAGAAGGATGGGAATATGTCCCTGCAGCCAAGTGTTCTGTGCCAGAACAAGTGGATATTGTTTCACAGATCCTGCCAGACCAAAATCTCCTGTTTGTCCCAACAGCTCTTTGGAAAATGCTCTGATCCACGGGGCTCCATGTGAAGGCTGATGTGACACTGAGGCACTTCACACAATTCCATCCAGGAGCCTGGGTGCCTCAGGGACTGGGACCAGGCACCTCTCCAGCCAGAGGAAAGGACCCCACCAAGCCTTGTCACCCACAGACAGTACAGCTGAACAGAAAAGGACCTTGGGGACATTATTCTGGAATTAAACAGGTGTCAGCTCTGTGGACAACAGAATATTGTTCCTAACCCCAAAATGAGGTTGAGGAAAAGAATGAAAACCATGTCACTAATCTACTACTTTAAAATTGTATCTTGATAATCAGCCAGAATCTTTGTTTTGAAACATCTCTAGAGTTTTACCAAGGATTATTCATGAAATGGTCATGAAAATGTCAAGATCAAAGCAGCCAAAATACTCAATCTAACAAAATTACTGGATATGTTCTCAACCAGAGAAATCAAGGCAGAGCCATGGTTTGTCATGTTTGTCATGGTTTACTTTTAAAATGAGCCCCGTGGTGCATTTGGTGCTGAGCCTTGAACCTCAGGGCCTGAGAGCAGATTGCACAAACCTTTCCAGGAGTCCAAGGCAGAAGAAAACCAAAGTGTCTCAAAGCATTAATGGGTCCCACTGAGGTCCATCCCCAACACAGGCTCTCATGGACTCCTTGGAGGAGAGAACTGAGGCCATGATTGCCCAAAACCTCTCAGAGACTCAGAGAGGAAAGGAAAAAGTACCTTAAAAACTGAAGTACCTTGAAGCATTAATGAGCCCCACTGAGTGTTGTTACTGAGAAAGGCTCTCAAGAGACTAATTAAAGCAGAATTGGAGGCCATGATTGCACAAAGCTCTCAGAGACTCCAAGGCAAAAGCAAACCAAAGTCCTCTGAAAACCTGCAGTCCCTGGGAGCATGAAGGAGCCCCCAGGGCCATTCTGACCAAGGCTCCCCAGGGACTGGTCCCCAGCAGATCCCTGAGGCCACTGGGATGTGGGGGATGCTGAGGGCAGGACAAGGGTGACAGTGGCCAGCCTTGCTGGGGCTGTGCCAGAGGCCCCAGTGGCTCAGGACAAGGTGTCTCCTCAGAGCCCTTGGTGGCACAGACCCTGCTGTGCCCCAGGGCACCAAGACTTGGCTTCTCTTTGTCCCCACCTGTCATCTCTGCCCCAATTTCGCTCTGATTGAGGCTTGGGGACACTTTCTCCTGTTCCTCCCTGGGGACCCATTAAAACTTCAAGAAACTTTGAGTTTGATTCTCACTTGGAGTTCTTGAGGTTTCTAACAAACCATGGCTCTGCCTTAATTTCCTCTGGTCTGGTGCAGTTCATTAGAATGTTTCCTATAATAGTTATGGAAAATATTTTGAAGTGCTTCTTAAAAATATCCATTCTATTTTAAAGGATGGATTTTATTACTGTTCTCTTTAAAGCAGATGTGATTGCAGCATTCTGTGATTGATATTGATCCAGGGTCTCTCCCAGGAGATCTGGCCTGCTCAGAGAAGCTGTGCCTTGAGGTCTGACCAGTGTGGACAACCTTGCTCCACATTCCCAACCCCATCCTGTCTGCCCTCACTCACCTGGGGACCTGCTTTGCTTGGAGAGTTGGCTGCTCTCAGGGAAAGAGAGTTTTTCCTTTTGTTATTTTCACGCAATCTAAAACTCTAATTTTCCTATGGAAAACAGACACCTCAGGTGTGTGCCAGCCCAAGGTGCCACCAAGGAGGTTCAGCTGGGGATCGGTGCTTCAGAGGGTGGTGCCTGGAGTCGGCGCCATCTTTCCTTTCTGCCTCTAACTCCGTCATGCCCCGCGGCCCCATAGAGCCCCCATTGGAGCTACATGTCCGATAGATGTCCTCCAGAACCTCCAGGATCTAAGTGTCCTCAGCGCCCATTTGGGAACCTCCCAAAACGTCCCCGAATCCTGAATGCTCCCAAGCCCACAGATGCCGTTACAGCACTTCTGGGAATTCATCTCCTGCCATCCCCGAGCTCAGAGCACCTCTAACCCAGTCAGTCGCCTAAAATTCTGCCGTGCCCCGTGCCTAAAACAGCCCGGTTAGAGCTCCCAAGATCCCTCCAAGCTCTCCCGAACCGTATCCGTTCCCCCCTGAGGACCTGAAGTCGCCGTTCAGAGGCAAAGTGTCCCCGCAGTGCCCTCCCGGGGACCCCAAACTCTCCATAAGAGGCACTTCCGGGGACTACAGCACCCATCATGCTCACGGTTCGGTAAAGCCATTCCAGCTAAAGCTCCCCATGATGCTCCACAGCCCTTTTAACCCTGTATTATACCCACGCCTACAACTCCCATCATCCCCGTGCCCCGAGAGAGCCCCGTTAGAGCCCCCCAAGTGCCCGCCCTGGACCCCGAAGGGTCCCCAGATTCTCCTCCCTGACCTCCAAGTGCAGCCCTGGACTCCCAAGTGCCACTCTGAAGCCAAGACTTCCTTCTAAATTTTTCCCAGACCCCAAAACTGCCCCGAATGTGCCCACAGAAATGTCTCCCTGGACCCTGAAGTGCCCACCTTGACCCTGTCTGAGAAAAGTTGATAATAAAGATGAAATGATTACAAAATATTACGAATTATCTTAAAGAGGCTTAATTATTAATTATAGGGATTTTGTCTGCTTAGAAACAATGACCAATAATTTTATTTTGGTTGCCAATATAAAAGATTATTAATATGAAATGTTATTATTTTAATAAAATTTTTGTTTTAAGAAAATTGATGAGGTTTTATATTTTTGGTTGTCAGTCCCCAGGTGGGAGATATCATGAGTTGGTGAGGTTGGGGTGAGGAGCAGGTTGTCTGAACTGGGGTCAGCCTGCAAGGGCTCATTCTTCTCTGTGCCCCAGAGCTCCTAAGGAGACATTCAGCATCAAGATCACCTGTGAATGCTTCTATCAGTTCTCTCTGAAATGAAAATAGAAAACATTCCCTTGAGGTAAAATAAAGTCATGAGATGCACTCTGAAATCTTCCTCCTTAACAGAACTCAATCTTACTCAATCAGCTGCACAAGCCCTGAGACTTGATGACAAATAGAGGAGAAAAAGGCTCCTGATGGCTTTCTGTATTTTAATGATCCCCGTGGATTTTGGGGCTGAGTCCAGGAGCCTCAGGCACTGAGAGAAGGTTGAAGAAGCTGCTCAAGGAGGCGAAGCAAAACTCAAGTCCCTTGAGCATCACTGGCCCCACTGAGGGCAGGGACTGCCAGCTCCCCAGGGACTGCTGAGAGCAGATCCTTGAGGCGATTGCAGGAGCCAAAGGCTGTGAGCAGGAACTGCAATGCTGAGCAAGGCCTGGGCTGGTTGGAGGCAGCAGAAAGGCCAAGGCCTGAGCCCAGGCCTGGCCCAGCAGGGCCTGTCCTCACGGGTGGCTCGGGGCTGTTCTGGGGCACTGGGATGGGAGGCAGCAAGGACAAATGGCATCACCCTGTGTGACACTCAGATGCTCATGGAACCAAGGGCCAGTGTGACACTGGGGCCTCATGAAACAAGAGGCCATTGTGAGCCTGAGGCTGTAACACCCCAGAACACTGAAATGCTGGGGTGACCAAAGGTTCTTTACCGAGTTTGGTGCACAGGAGAATCCCCAGCCAGATATTCTCAAGAGGTCAAAATGACACAAAATTTTACTGGCGTATAGAAAATCAAGGAATGCTTGGAAAGGATTTTAATACAACATCCAATTCAACATAAAACACTTGTCATAGCAGGAACTTCATTAACTTAACCCATTTTAACCTAGAAACCCTTAAACACTTCAGTTGAGATACCCAAAACTGTTCCATAAAGAGCATTAGGAGAGAGAGACAGAAAGACAGAAGCTCTATGAAAGACACACACATGGCTACCAACTCCTCGGGGTTCGGTGAGACACAGACCCCAGCAGAAGGCAGGGTACAGACCATGGGCTGAGCTCCTGCTCTGTTTTAAGCCTGGGGCCTTCGTGGGCCTCCCCAGGTGGGACTTGTGATTGCTGGGGCAATCAGAGCCTGGGTCAGCACCAGCCCACTGTGTGACTGACGACAGCTCATCCCGAGGTGTCTGGGACATTGATCTCATCCAGCCTCTGACAGCGACCAGTTCAGGGACACCATGGAGACACTATGAACCTCATGGAACCAAAGAGACCATTGTGACACTCTGGTGCCTCATGGAATCAGGAGGACCCTTGTGATACTCAGGACCTGTATGGAACCAAGGGTCAGTGATGAGCTGGGGCCTGTAGAACCAAGGAGCAGAAACCATTGTCACAAAACCATTGTGACAGGGCCACATGGAGCCCCAGGGGCCATGGTGACACTGCCAGACCTTATGGAAGCAAGAGGCCTTTGTGACACCACAGAAGCAAGGAGAATATTGTGACACAAGGAGAATATTGTGACACTACAGGGACTCATGAATCAAGGAGAACATTGTGACACTGGGGGTCTCATGAACCAAGAACATGGAACAGGTCATCTGGCTGACCTTGGCACCTTGAGGTCGCTTCTCATCTGCGACTGAAACACTGGGGCTCTGTGCTTTCTTTCCTGTGGAAAGAACGTCCTTGTCTCCTGGTGCCCATGGCCAATATTGGGAATCCACCTCAGAATTCCCTATATCCAAAGATAGCTCCCCAGACAAAAGCTGCCATGACTGACAAGTCTGGCTGGCCTTGTGTTGGGGGGTTGAGTGTTTTTCTATTACTGTGTCAATTTAAAGAATTTTTCCCATTATCATGCCAATGGAGCTGGCCGGGTTACACCCAGGACTTTTGATGACTCTGGACAAAAGGAGTCGGTGGGAGCTGGGCTGGTAGAGGGGCTCTCGTGCTTCCAGAAAGGGGATTCGTGTTTCTGGGGAGCTCGGAGGAGAACTCCCTGTCTGCAGCCACGCGGCTGAACACAGGAGAGCCAGACTCTCTGCAATCACCTGTCCTGCATCTCCCCCACTACAGCCTCCTGCCTCTGCAGACACAGCTAATCACCCGGACACAAATGGTGAGCGAGGAGCTGCCCTCTCCAGCTGCTCCCACCCGAGACCTGCGTGGCTGCTGCTTTCCCCTCCTGCCTCCGCTCCCACCTGCTCTCTGCAGCGGTCGGGTTTTGCCCATCTGGAGCACCGGGACCGAGGGCAGAGAGAGAGTGTGCCTGCAACTAAAAACAAGACTGGAACCGAGTTATCTGTTCTGGTTTTTTGGTAATTTTAAAAACTGATGTTGTTTCTGCTTGTACAGTTAGATATATTAGTAAAAGAGCTGTTATTCCTACCCCTTTATCTCTGCCTCAGAGTCTTGGATTCAAACAATTATAATACTTGGGGGAGTGGAATTAAGGTCTCTACTTCAAAGGAAAACTTCTGCCTTTATTGGCAGACATCTGTCCTTCAAACCAGGACAGATTTTGGCGCCCAGATGTGGGACAGAGGGCACTGAAAGGAGAGTTAAGACAGGAGTAACAGCTGTCTTAAGTGGCAACATGCTGTCCGGTTTAATCTGGTTCGGGCTCCATGTGGCCACAGATATCTCTCTCCCATTTGCAAGCCCTTATTTGAATATGGGCCCCCTCACCATAGTTACTGTAGCTATTATCCGATTCGTTTGGTGGACTGATTATGTCAGGAATTCATGGTTTTTAAATTTTTTTCTGGGAAGTGGCCACATGGATCCAGAGCTATTGTACTCTAACTGCGTGTTTCTGGGGTTATTTCAATAATGGTACTTACTGTGAGGTAATGAATGCAAGGGAAATTTTCTCCCAACCCATCACTCAGTTATTTGAACCTACCCCACCAGTTTTCAAGGATTTCAGATCTGCTTTAATTGCTAGTGTTATTATACAGTGGCTGGTGTTGCTGATAGGCCTGTTCTACTTAGCATTCAGAAACAAGGGAATATTGGCTTGGATAACAACCCTGATACCTACCCCAGGAAATAGAGGTGCTGCCCCAGAGCCTACCCCTGCCCCAGGGACTAGGGATGTTGCCCCAGAACCTGCCCCAGGGACTAGGGATGTTGCCCCAGAGCCTACCCCTGCCCCAGGGACTAGGGATGTTGCCCCAGAGCCTACCCCCTGCCCCCAGGGACTAAGGATGCTGCCCCAGAGCCTGATGCTGCCCCACAGCCCACCGCAGAAATGAACCACACAGAGTGGGTGGGGGCTCTAATGAAGGATATAGGCCAAATGTTGAAGGAGCAGAGCCAGATGTTGAAGGAGCACTTTTCTCCAGCTAGTGAGAAACCCTCCCCCTGCCCTAAAGAGGGAGAGTCAGATGCGGCTGCAGTGGAACCTGTAGATGTTGTATCTGTCCAGGTTACAGCTGGATCACAGGGGCAGCCACAGCCAGCAGAAGTTGCCCCTGTGGAAACTAGAAAATCTAAGATTAAAACGAGGCACCTAGATAAATGGAGATCAGCCAGGAGGGTCCTCACAACCAGCAAGGGAGCCAGAGGTTGAGATTGTCACCGAGTCCCTCTCACATGATAGTCTCCATAACGTGCATAAAGACATTGCACGGCGGGGCCGTGAGCCTTTTACAACTTGGTTACTCCAGGTCTGGGACCTTACAGGAACAGGTGTACAACTGGATGGAATTGAGGCCAGGAATTTGGGATCCTTGGTCCAGGACTAAGGTGTGGACCAGATATTCGTAAGGGAGCAAGGCTTTTAATGAGTGTGAGAGAGAGGTTTGCCCACAAATAGAGAATGCAGGAGCACCACAGTAGAATGCACTGGAAGACCCTTGAGGAAGGGATCCAGCAGCTGAGAGAAGTGGCAGTATTAGAGGTACTCTTTGGGAGGGATGGACAGCATGACAATGACCCTGACAAGGTCAGGTGCACAGGGCAGATGCTGTAGAATTTGGCCACCCTGGAGCCATCTCAATATACCACCTTCAATGCAATGATCAATGCTGATAACCACCAAGAGACAGTAGGTTCTGTTGCCAATAAACTCAGAAATTCTGAGAGCATGATGAATGGCCCAATGTAGGCCAATATCTCTGCTGTGGCCAAGGACCTCCAAGAGGTCCAAGATAGGATGAGGGATATGAGGGAGCAGATGAGGGACGAGATAAAGGAGGAGATATGAAAGATCAGTGCAGCACCAGTGCAAGTCACAGGCCCCAAATCTAGAACCCAATGCCCCCAGGTAGGGAGAGAGGGTACAGCCCACGAGCTGACCTGTAGCTCTTCCTGCGAGACCATGGGAAAGACATGGGCAAATGGGATGGGAAACCCACTTCTGTCCTGGCAGCACGGGTGCGTCAACTCAGGTAGGGAAATGCTGACCGAGGGAACCGCGCTAAAATGAAAGTAGCCTCAACCTCCCATGGTAAATGTGCAGGGTACTACAGAAGGGAGGATGATCTGTCAGATCCCCTGGAAGGAACCTCCACTATGTATGCCCAGGAAAGAATAACCAGAGGGGCCCTGCCTCTAGCCAGGGAGAGGCATGGGATGACAGGATCTATTGGATTGTGTGGGTGCGATGGCCTGGCACAGTTGATAGTGCTAGTTGATACTGGTTCACAATGCACCCTGATACCATCAGAACATGTGGGGAAAGAACCTTTCTCCATTGTTGGGGTGACAGGGGGATCACAGGAATACACTTTGCTGGAAGCTGAGATTAGCCTGACAGGGAAGGGGTGGCAGAAACATCCTATTGTAACTGGCCCAGGGGCACCATGCATTCTAGGCATAGACTTCCTCATGAACAGCTACTACAAAGACCCAAAGGGGTTCAGGTGGGCTTTTGGAATAGCTGCTGTAGTGACAGAGAGCATTAAGCAGTTGAACACCTTGCCTGGACTGTCAGAAAACCCATCTGCAATGGGAGTCCTGAAAGTGACAGAGCAACAGGTGCCAATTGCCACCATGACAGTGCACCGCCGGCAGTACCAGACAAATCGAGATGCTGTGATCCCCATCTACAGGATGATCTGTGAGCTGGAGAGCCAAGGGGTGGTCAGCAAAACCCACTCACCCTTCAACAGTCCCATCTGGTCTGTGCGAAAATCTGATGGAGAATGGAGATTGACTGTGGACTATCGTGCCTTGAATGAAGTGACTCCACCGCTGAGCGCTGCCGTTCCAGCCATCCTGGAACTCCAGTACGAGCTGGAGTCCAAGGCAGCAAGGTGGTAAGCCACCATTGACATTGCCAATGCATTTTTCTCCATTCCTCTGGCAGCAGAATGCAGGCCTCAGTTTGCTTTCACCTGGAGGGGCGTGCAGTACACCTGGAACTGACTGTCCCAGGGGTGGAAACACAGCCCCACCATCTGCCACGGACTGATCCAGGCTGCACTGGAAAAGGGTGAGGCTTCAGAACATCTGCAGTACATCAATGACATCATTGTTTGGGGAACACAGAAATGGAGGCATTTGAGAAGGGAGAGAAGATGATCCAGATTTTGCTGGGAGCCCGTTTCACCATTAAAAAAGGCAAAGTCAAAGGACTTGCCCGAGAGATCCAGTTCCTGGGAGTGAAGTGGCAAGATGGACGGTGCCAGGTCTCCACTGAGGTCATCAATAAGATCACTGCAATCTCTCCACCAACAAGCAAGAAGGAAACACAAGGTTTCCTAGGTGCCATAGGCCTTTAGAGAATGCACATCCCTGAGTACAGCCAGATTGTGAGACCTCACTACCTGGTCACCTGCAAGAATGATTTCCACTGGGGCCCTGAACAACAGCAAGCCTTCGCCCAGATCAAACAGAAGATTGCTCATGCAGTAGCCCTTGGCCCAGTCAGGACGGGACCAGAGGTAAAGAATGTGCTCTACTCTGCAGCTGGGAACCATGGTCTGTCCTGGAGCCTTTGGCAGAAGGTGCCTGGAGAGACCCGAGGCCGACCTCTGGGATTCTGGAGCAGAAGTTTCAAAGGGTCTGAAGCCAATTACACTCCCACAGAGAAGGAAATTCTGGCTGCCTATGAAGGAGTTCAAGCTGTCTCAGAGGTGATTGACATGTTGACGTGTTTCTTTTTCACTGTCGGGCAACAGAGGGACAGGATCTGCCTTGCCAGGGGCTGAGGCTCAGCCCTTGGCCCTTTGCATTCCTGAAACACATCCAGGTTTGCTCAGCATCACAGACACCTTTCCCTTGTTTGTCCCCACCTGTCATCCCTGCCACCAGTGTTCTGCTCTAACAAGAACCTGGGGACACATTTTGAGTCCTATCCCTCAGTGGGAACCATTAAAACTTTGGAGTTTGAATATCACTTTGAGTTCTCGAGAAGTTTTCCTTCAGCTTCCTCTCAGGGACTGATGTCCAGGGAGCCAGCACTGTTGGGAAATCCTAGCTCTACAGAGACAGGGCAACTGAGAGGCGATTGAAAATATTTTATTCCATAATCAATCTTGTTGAAGTGTGAAGCATAAGAGATGGAAAACTCAATGCCATTGTATCAGATGTCATGTTATTTCCTGGTTGAAATACCTTAGAAATGGTTTTTAGCCTATTACCTTTGCCACACGTGGTGCTACTACTTCTAACACCAATCACCTATTATTTTACCCTACGTGGTCTTGCCACAATGCATCTTCCACAGTTTTAATTCTCCAAAATATCTGGTCTTTTTGCAAAGCCATGGTTTGAAAGTTGTTTCTAGTTCTATCTCGCCCCCAGAATGTCTTCTGTATTCCATAGCTTTTCTAAGTCAGCACACCTTATCTCAGAGTTTGCATACAAATGTACAAGACTATGCGAGCTTTCAGTCAGGCTTTGAGAATCCTTCATAAATCCATTTTTCACAAAGATCAATGTCCAAGTTTGGACAAACTTAGGGAAAAAACCCCCAGAAGAGCTTTCCAGGAAATAAGAAAAAAAAAATTCACTCAGGGGGAAAAGTGGAAAAAACCTATTTATTAACACATACAAGAGAAACACTTCCCAGCACAGACCCAGGTGACAAAAAAGTTTTCACCGAGAGAGAGAAACTTGGACGCTTTGATCTTCACTAGAAGGGCGAAACGCTTCTCTGGCCGGTGTCCAGCGGCAGGCCGCAGGGTTCCTCCGGAGCTGGTGCTGAATCCTCGGGGGTGAGGGGGAGAAGGGAGAGGGGGAGAGAGAGAAAGAAAAAAAAACAGCCGGAATAGCCAGCAAGCCTTAAACAGCAGCGAGCTAGACCAAGTAATTCAAGCAATATAAAGTCAAAAAAAATCAAGCAAAAAAAAAACCAAAAAAACAGCTAACTCACAAACCAGGCCACGAGCCACCACCACAGCAGCGATAGCCACCCGCAGCAGCAGCCAGAGCCAAGCACGCAGCCGTGCGAGCCACCCCCCCCAAGCCAAGCCCGCGGCAAACCAAGGCCATTCCGCAGAGCAGAGCCCAGGCGGCCCCTCCCCCGGGAGCAGACAGCTTCATGGCCAAGGGGGGCAGGGTAAGGAGTTAGTCAAATCATCAACCCAGGACATTCCACCCCTTATCCCATATCGTGATCATTGACACACGATTGGGATATACACTCATTAAACACAATATGAACACTTCCTCTGGCTTGCTCAAACCTTCAACATTTACATATTCCTTCTGTCTCATCCCACAGTCAGATCTCCCTGAGGTACACAGCGGGTTGTTCCATCTTTCTGCATTATCCACCAAGTACATCCAGGTCCTTGAGCAAAGGCAATCCCCCGAATGGGTTTGCCTGTACTCGAGGCAGGATTAATCCATACTGTCTTCCCTAGCAATCCTCTGACATGGGCCGCTGGGACTTTGTCTCCATCTACTGTATTAAGGCACTCAGATTGGGCAGGACCTGCTCGGTTGGTGGAACCTCGAGTGTTGACTAACCAAGTGGCCTTTGCCAAATGCTGCTCCCAATTCTTAAAGGATCCCCCACCCAATGCCTTTAAGGTGGTCTTTAACAATCCATTGTACCTCTCCACTTTACCTGCAGCTGGTGCATGGTAAGGGATGTGGTACACCCACTCAATACCGTGTTCCCTAGCCCAGGTGTTGACAAGGTTATTCTTAAAATGAGTCCCATTGTCTGACTCGATCCTCTCAGGGGTACCATGCCTCCAAAGGACCTGTTTTTCCAGGCCCAGGATGGTGTTGCGGGCAGTAGCATGGGACACAGGGTAGGTCTCCAACCATCCGGTGGTGGCTTCCACCATGGTTAGCACATAACGTTTGCCTTGGCGGGTCTGAGGCAGTGTGATGTAATCAATCTGCCAAACCTCCCCATACCGGTACTTGGACCACCGTCCTCCATACCAGAGGGGCTTCACTCGCTTGGCCTGCTTGATGGCAGCGCAAGTGTCACAATCATGAATAACTTGAGTAATGCTGTCCATGGTAAGATCCACCCCTCGGTCTCGTGCCCACTTATAGGTGGCATCCCTCCCCTGATGGCCTGAGGCATCATGGGCCCATCGAGCCAGGAACAACTCTCCCTTATGTTTCCAATCTAAATCTATTTCCAACCCCCCTATTTTTGCTGCTTGATCTACTTGATGGTTATTTCGCTGTTCTTCATTAGCTCTACTTCTGGGGACATGGGCGTCCACATGGCGAACCTTCACGGGTAGCTTGTCTAACCGAGTAGCTATGTCTTTCCACTCTTCAGCAGCCCAGATTGGTCTTCCTCTGCGCTGCCAGTTCGTCTCTTTCCATCTCTGCAGCCATCCCCACAAAGCGTTGGCTACCATCCAGGAATCAGTGTAAAGATAGAGCTTTGGCCACCTCTCTCTTTCGGCAATATTCAAAGCCAGTTGGACAGCTTTGAGTTCAGCGAATTGACTAGACCCTCCTTCTCCTTCAGTAGCTTCTGCAACCCGTCGTGTAGGGCTCCATACAGCTGCTTTCCATTTCGATTTGTCCCTACAATGCGACAGGAACCGTCGGTGAACAGGGCATAGCGAATTTCCTCTGCCGGTAGCTGGTTGTAAGGTGGTGCTTCTTCAGCCCGGGTCACCGGTTCTTGTTCCTCATCTGTCACACCAAAACTTTCTCCCTCTGGCCAGTTGGTAATTATTTCTAAGATCCCTGGGGCGATTTAATTTCCCGATCCGGTAGCTGCGTAATGAGGGCTATCCACTTGCTCCATGTGGCACTGGTGGCATGGTGGGTGGAAGGAACCTTCCACTGAACATCCACCCCAGCACTGGCAACCGGGGTGCCAGAAAGAGTTGTGCTTCTGTGCCAATCACCTCTGAAGCAGCTTGGACTCCCTCATAAGCAGCCAAGATTTCCTTTTCTGTCGGGGTATAATTGCCTTCCAGACCCTCTGTAACTTCTGCTCCAGAATCCCAGGGGTCGGCCTCGGGTCTCACCAGGCACCTTCTGCCACAGACTCCAAGACAAACCGTGGTTTCCAGCTGCAGAGTAGAGCACATTCTTCACATCTGGCCCCGTCCTGGCGGGGCCAAGAGCTACTACATGGGGCGATCTCTTGTTTAATCTGGATGAAGGCTTGTTGTTGTTCTGGGCCCCAATGAAAATCATTCTTCTTCCGAGTAACCTGGTAAAGAGGGCTCACAATCTGACTGTACTCGGGGATGTGCATTCTCCAAAAGCCTATAGCACCCAAGAAAGCTTGTGTCTCCTTCTTGTTGGTAGGTGGAGACATAGCTGTGATTTTATTAATAACATCAGTAGGAATCTGGCGTCTTCCATCTTGCCACTTCACTCCTAGGAACTGGATCTCACGAGCAGGTCCCTTAACTTTATTCTTCTTGATGGCAAAACCGGCTTCAAGGAGAATTGGGATATTCCTCTCCTTTCTCAAACACTTCTTCTGCTGTGTTTCCCCACACAATGATGTCATCGATGTACTGCAAATGTTCTGGAGCCTCACCTTTTTCCAGTACAGCCTGGATCAGCCCATGGCAGATGGTGGGGCTGTGCTTCCACCCTGGGGCAGTCGGTTCCAGGTGTACTGCACGCCCCTCCAGGTGAAAGCAAACTGAGGCCTGCATTCTGCTGCCAAAGGAATGGAGAAAAATGCATTGGCAATGTCAATGGTGGCATACCACCTTGCTGCCTTGGACTCCAGCTCGTACTGGAGCTCCAGCATGTCCGTACGGCAGCTCAGCGGTGGGGTGACTTCATTCAATGCACGGTAGTCCACAGTCAGTCTCCATTCTCCGTCAGACTTGCGCACAGGCCAGATGGGGCTGTTGAAGGGGTGAGTGGGTTTGCTCACCACCCCTTAGCTCCAGCTCCCGGATCATCTTATGGATCGGAATCACAGCATCGAGTGGTTCTGTATTGCCGACGATGTACTATCGAAGTGGCAATCGGTACCCTCTGCTCCTCTACCCTCAGGAGTCCCACGGCAATTGGATTCTCACATAGTCCGGGCAGGGTGTTCAATTGCGGATTCTCTCCGCCATCACAGCCGCTATCCCAAATGCCCACTTGAAGCCTTTTGGGTCCTTAAAATACCAGCTTTGAAGGAAATCTATTCCCAAAATACACGGGGCCTCTGGGCCAGTCACAATCGGGTATCTCTTCCACTCTCTGCCGGTTAGACTCATTTCGCTTCCACTATGGTAAAGTCCTGTGATCCACCTGTTACACCAGCAATAGAAACAGTCTCTTCTCCGACACATCCTGATGGGAATATAGTACACTGTGCTCCAGTGTCCACTAAAGCTTTATACTTCTGTGGTTTCGATGTGCCAGGCCACCGAATCCACACGGTCCAAAACACTCGGTTTTCCCTGGCCTCACCCTGGCTAGAGGCAGGGCTTCTCTAAGCCTGTTTGTCCTTTTTGACGGGGGCATAGGTCTTAGAAGTTCCTTCAAGTGGATCGGACATGTCGTCATCATCCTCCTCATATGTGGCACTGTGGTTCCGGGCGACTGGAGCTGCTCTCTTTCTGGTGGAACCTTCTTGTTGAGCCTTGTCTTCCTTCAAATCACGCACTCGTCGTGCCAGAACAGCTGTGGGCTTTCCATCCCACCTCTTCATGTTTTCTCCGCAGTCACGCAAGAAAAACCACAACTCCGCACGTGGGGTGTACCTTCTCTCCTCAGCAGAGGAGTGTCTGCGTTGACTGCCAGGACGTCTGATTTGCACAGCTGAGATTTGGAGGAGATCCTCCTTGATTTCCTCTCTCAGCTTCTTATGGTTTTCCTCCAACTTATCCTCCAAGTTCTGTAAGCGTGTTTCCACAGCTGCAATCCTGGCATGTGTTGGGCCATGCACAGCATCAGCGTACGCCCGAAGCTTCTTTGCCATATCAAGCACTGTCTCATATGTGTCTTCTGGTTTCATTATTGCAAGAGCTGAGGCATAGTCAGATGGTCCAAGCCTCACAAGCTTCCTCCACATAATTGGTGTGCACAGTACTAGATCTGGATTTCTAGTTGTTACGTCATCTGAGAAAATAATTTCTGCCACCGCCATCTCTCTCAAACGTTGGATTCCCTGCTCGATGGTTTTCCATCTGGTCTGCTGCATGTACAGGTCATCAGCGCAGAGATATCTTTGTGCCACACTGTCCAATACACGTGACCAGAGGCTCTGAGGATTAGCTCCCCTCATCATACCTTGATCGATGACTGGATCTTGAGACAGGGATCCCAAATGTCTCGCTTCCGTGCCATCCAGGGTGGTTGCTTCACCTGCCGCATCCCAAAGCCGGACCAGCCAACTAATTATGGATTCATCAGGTCGCCTTGTATAATCTTTTCTTAGACCACGAAGATCTTTCAGGGAAAAGTTATTAGTTTCTGATCTCTCATCAGTCACTTTAACTCCGGATTTTATATCAGGGGGAGTTGAAGGTCCTTCTCCTGCATCCTCATCATCATCATCCTCCACCGGCCGATCTGTTTTCTTTGCGCACTTTCTACTCCTGGTACTGGTAGCCACAGCCATAGGTTGAAGCTTGCTGTCTAATTTTGCCCCTGTCCTGGAGCCTGAGGTGTTAACTGCAGTCTGAGTAACTGGAATAGTAGCTACGTTATCTCCCTGTTCCCTCTCCTTTGTTTGTTGTCCTACACTATCTAACAGGGTTCGATAAGCGTACGCCAGAGCCCAGCTCACTGCAGTGATTCTCTTTTCCTTAGAATTGTCCTGACACTTTTCTTTTAAGTACTTTGCAATCTTGACTGGGTCTTGAATTTGTTCAGATGAAAAATCCCAGATTATAGGTTCAGAAAACTCTTTTAGAATTTGGCCCAGTTCCTCCCATTTGCCACACCACTCAGAATTCTTCACACTCTGCTTTGCTACCGAATCAGGGGTTGTAACACCTGCATCCCTAGAAATCTCAGCTTTCATTTTGTATAAACTGCAGACAGTATAGAAAAAACTTACTAAATTAAATACCAGAAAGATGGTTTCCTTTACACTCAGGGAGAGCTGAACATTTTCTAACAGAGATGTAAATAATTCAGGGGAGAAGAAGGAAAACAAAGGCAAACATCCTCTTTGCTTGCTTCTCCTCTAATGAATTGAGTGCACAACACAAACCACGACTTGTACATCCCTGAAGTGGATTCTAACACCTTCATAAACTTCTGGCAGATCATTACAACCAAGCCTAGCCCAATGAGTATTTTGGTTAATACCCCTTTCATGAAAAAACTACGTGCTAGAGACAACACTGGGGCTATCTCTGAGTAAGAGAACAGGCCCAGAGACCACAGGGGTATTAAGATCTCAAAAAACTCTAAAGAGCAAACATACAGGCAGGCTTCCAATCCAACAGACATCACGGCTTCAAAAAACATACTGATATCAATACAGGCCAATTAAAAACAAGATGTTATTAAAGTTTTTCCACTTTCTCCTTCCCGTACGGGGCCACCAAATAATGAATGTCCAAGTTTGGACAAACTTAGGAAAAAACCCCCAGAAGAGCTTTCCAGGAAATAAGAAAAAAAATTTCACTCAGGGGAAAAGTGGAAAAAACCTATTTATTAACACATACAAGAGAAACACTTCCCAGCACAGACCCAGGTGACAAAAAGTTTTCACCGAGAGAGAGAAACTTGGGCGCTTTGATCTTCACTAGAAGGGCGAAAGCAGCTTCTCTGGCCGGTGTCCAGCGGCAGGCCGCAGGGTTCCTCCGGAGCTGGTGCTGAATCCTCGGGGGTGAGGGGAGAAGGAGAGGGGAGAGAAAGAAAAAAACAGCCGGAATAGCCAGCAAGCCTTAAACAGCAGCGAGCTAGACCAAGTAATTCAAGCAATATAAAGTCAAAAAAATCAAGCAAAAAAACCAAAAAACAGCTAACTCACAAACCAGGCCACGAGCCACCACCACAGCAGCGATAGCCACCCGCAGCAGCAGCCAGAGCCAAGCACGCGGCCGTGCAAGCCACCCCCAAAGCCAAGCCCGCGGCAAACCAAGGCCATTCCGCAGAGCAGAGCCCAGGCGGCCCCTCCCCCGGGAGCAGACAGCTTCATGGCCAAGGGGGGCAGGGTAAGGAGTTAGTCAAATCATCAACCCAGGACAATCAACCACAGAATGCTGCAATCACCTCTGCTCTAAAGAGAACATTAACAAAATATAACCTTTAAAATAGGAATGGATATTTCTATAGAAATATCTAAGAAGCTCTTTGACATATTTTACCTTAACTGGAGTTCAAAACGTTCCGAATGAACTGATGATTTAGGGACAGCCAGCCTATCCATTAAATTCAACAGGACTTTTGTGGAACTTTGGTGCTAGAATGGGGCAATTTGGGTAAATTTGGGGGAAATGTTGAGCTGAATTTCAGGAATTTCCCTTCCAGGATCATGATGCTGATTCTCTGGAAGTCCTGGATGAGTTCCTGGAAGTCAATTCTGAATCCCTGATCCCACACCTGTGGCCTGTGCTGGAGCTGTGCCTCCAGGTAAGCCCAAAAATCTCCGTTTTCAGTCATAATTCTGGGAATTCTGAGGCCAAAATTGAGACTTCTAGCAACAAAATTTTTGGGACACTGGGTTTAGCCATTGAAGTCAATGGGAATTTAGGGACACCAGGTCTAGCCATTACAGTCAAAGCAGATTTAGGGACATCAGGTCCACCCAGTCAAAGCAGTGAGGATTTTTGGGACACCAGTTTTGGGGGGCCCTAGGGGTTTTGGGTGATCCAGTTATCCAAGAGGTACACAGGTGTATCCGGGTGAATTTTTGCAGTGATCCAGGATGTACTGGGGGTACCCAGGTGTATCCAGGTGATTTTTGGGGATGTCCAGGTGATGTTTGGAGCACCCAAGTGTCCCAAATCTCCTGGATGGGCTAGGAAAAGATAATGGCCACTGTTGCATCGTTTTGGCCAACGTTGACACAGATGACCCTCCGTGGTGGGGGGACTGTCAGGGGGCACCCCAACATTCAGGGGTACCCCAAAACTCCTGACGAGGGCCCCAGAGGTGGGAGGGAGCCCTGAGTGACCTCAGGAGATGATGCAGTGCAGGTACACCCAGGTGCTTTTGCCTGTGTGGTCGGTGCAGGTGGCATCCTACACCGGCTCCAGCTCAGAGGTGGGCAAAGAGGGCACCCCAAAATCTCAGGGGAGCAGCAGGGTCACCCAAATTGATGCACAGAAAAACTTTATAACCCACAAAGTAAGTTATAGGTATGTATTATATTCAGAACTGAGGTGCATGGAGGATAGCTCCTCCAAAAACATGCACACCTTCAGCTACCTGTGCCTCTCTTTTTATTCTCTACAAACTAGGATTGCACAATGCACCTAATGCATATTCATTTCCTAATCCCCCCTGTCCCTGCTTCATATTAAAATGAGCTCCACGGCACTTTGTGCCTGCACACTGCTCCTTGTTGGTTGTTCTGGTGGCTGTCTGGGATGAAGTAAGCAGTCTTCCTCTCAGTTTGAACTTTCAACCTCACCTTCTTTTCATATTAGTCTTAGGTTCCTTTCAGGACCTTGATACCGAATTTGCTGGCTCAGGGGTCTAAGGAATCCCCATTATCTGGAAGGGGCCTCTCTCTTCCATCCTGCTTGCACATTCTTGGCCCTCTATCTTATCTTGAAGCCTTGCTCTGTCCTCCTGTTCTTGCAAGGACAGTGAATGTTAAACACTCAGAGAATCTTGTCAGTCCCCTTCTAGTTAAAGCATCCTCCTGTATTTTTACCCTTACCTCATTGATTTTAATTTTAATTCCCCCTGTTTCAGTTTCACAATGGCTCCTTGGTTCTATGGGCCCCAGAGCTTCATCCTTGACCCTTGGTTCCATAGGGGTCTGGAGTCACAATGGTCCCCCTGCATCCATGAGGCACCAGAGTGTCACAATGGTCTCTGGTTCCATGAGGCTCCATGGTGTCTCCATGGTGTCCTTGGATCTGCTGCTGTCCTTATCACAACTGACTCGTGGTTCCATGAGGTTCTGCAGCGTCACCATGGTTGCTGCCAGAGGCTGGATGAGATCAATGTCCTAGACACCTCGGGATGAGCTGTCAGTCAGTCACACAGTGGGCTGGTGCTGACCCAGGCTCTGATTGCCCGAGCAGTCACAATTCCCACCTGGGGGAAAGCCCACAAAGGCCCAAGGACTTAAAAAACCACAGAGCATGAGCTCAGTTCAAGTCCCTGCCTCCTCCTGTGGTCTGTGTCATACCAAAGGCAATGCTCCACACCGAAACCTGGAGGCCCAGCCCAGCTCCTGAGTGACCAAATGACCAAAAATCCTACCTGGGGGAAGGATCCAGGAAGACCAAGGAGAATTTAAGGCAGACCACTAGGCAAGCGCACATCTTGACCCTACCTCCTCTTGGAATTTCTGTCTGAACAGTACTGGAATCCAAGAGTGTGCATCTCTGTATCTTTTTTGTCTTTCTCTCTGTGTTTTCTATTTCTTCTGTTTCTGTCCTGTTCCGAATTTTGAGTAACTTGGGAAAGGGGGATTGATTATTAGACAGCGCCATCGGCTGCTGAGATCCTGCCTGCTTCCCCCTCCCCCCAGAGTGGCCAGACTGGGCAATGGTGTAGCTGGAATGCTGCCCCTGATAAGTTTTTCCAAAAACCCCTGGGCCAAGGGGGAGGAGAGGCCTTCAGCCTGTGGGTGCTGCCTCATAAATTGATATGGTCCTCAAAAATAAGTATGGGAAAACTTTAAGTCACGGAAGGAGTTTTTACACAGTGATCAGATTTACATTCTCCTGAATGGCTGATTCACTGTGACATAGAGGCCGGGAGAAAACTGTTTTCTTGTGGTAAAATCTCCATAGACTGATGAAAAGTTCTCCTCACCCAAGTACATTGGTGAAAGGCTATTTATAGAGATGGTAAACTGACTGATCCTTTTCTGTACGTTATCAGTGTGAAAGAGAATAAGTTAAAGGGGGAAGAGAAATGTTCTGAAAGTTTTATTGAGATTTTTTTTTCTTGTAGTTTCTAGTAATAAAGTCTTTTCTTTGTACCCTTTAAAGTTTGAGCTGGTTTTGCCTTCCTCCTAATCCCATCTCACAGCAGAAAATGGGTAAATAATTCTAGTGGGTGCACTGGCAATTTGGCCAACTCTAAATCCACGACAAATTTAAAATTGAACTCTTCTTTCTTCACCTCTTCAGTTCAGGGATTCAGTGAGAAAAACTCAAAAGTATTTGTTCAAAACACCCAAACAAGAAAAGCCCCTGGGAATAATTTAAGTTT
>JAPFBE010000306.1:0-68002 GCA_034336665.1 Luscinia megarhynchos | reverse complement strand
ATTGCAGCAGATGGATTTTGGGGGTCCGCATGGAGATTTTGGGGTTCAAAGATTGGATTTGTCCAGAGGCGAATTTCGGTGGCCAGAGCCGAGGAGTTTGAGTCCGCATGGAGATTTTGGTCCCAAATCGGAGATTTTGGATCGAGCGAATTTTGGTGGCCAAACCCAGATTTTGAGTCCAAATGGAGATTTTGGGGATCAAGGCCCGAATTTTGGTGGCCAAACCGGAGGAATGTCCAAATGGAGATTTTAGGGAATCAAAGCGAATTTTGGTGGCCAGAACCTGGCCTGCTGTAAGAGCAGGGGTCCAAAAGGTGAAGATTTTGGGGGCTCGAAGCGCGGAATTTACGGTGGCCAAAATGAGGGATTTTGGAGGTCCCTGAGGGCTCCAGGGGGAATTTTGGCTTCCAAGTTTGACAGCTTGGTGGCCCAGCTCCAAATTCAGGTTGCCCGACCAAAGTGTGAAGTTGCCGACCCCAAATTCGGGTTGCCCGACCCCAAATTCAGGTGGCCGGCTCCAGAATTCAGGTTGCCCGACCCCAAATGCAGAGTTGCCCGAAGCCCAAATTCAGGTGGCCCAACTCCAAATTCAGGTTTGCCCGACCCAAATTGACTTGCCCGGCCTGGTACATTGACTCCGGCTCCCCAAATCTTGGCGGAAATTTGTTAGCCAGCCTTGCCCGATTTTGGTTGCCGCCCCCAAATCTTGGTAGCCACACCTTTGCTCTGCTTCCCCAACCCCAAACCACCTCCAACGTTTTTGGTAGCCACCTCCCACATTTTGGTAATTTGCCTCCTACATTTTGGTAGCCACCTCACTACATTTTTACCACCCCACCATTTTTGGTAGCCACCTTCTACATTTTTGGTACATCTTTGCGTGCATACTACGTTTTGGTAGCCACCTCCTACATTTTGGTAATCCTTCTGCCATTTTGGTAGCTTCGCCCCCACATTTGGTAGCCGCCCCCACCTCCTGTGGAATTTGGGCACGCGGGCAGTGCTGGAAGCTTTCCGCGGTGACCCTGGCGAAGGGGCGGCGCTGCCATCTTGGACATCTCACCGGCGATGCCGCGCGGCTCGTGGCGGGCGTCCAGCCCTGCTTGGCTTTCACACCTTAAAAGCGCACTGGCGGAGGAGGAAAAACAGGAGACCGAAGAGCACGAGCGGTCGATGCGCGCCTGGTCCTGCCGGAAGAAGAGCAGCCCCTCGCGAGGGCTTCGGCGCCGCCCAGCATTTCCAGCAGGTAAAAGCGTGGATTTCAGCGCGTGGCTGCGTGAGGTAGAGTGAGCACCAGAAGAGGCGGTCCGCTGCGCCCGCTACCACCAGCGCGCCGCCACCCGGCCGCGCCACCGTCCGTGGGTGACCAGCCAAGCCCACGGCGCGGGTGCTCCAGCTTGGCGCGGGGGGCCCGAGGCCGGCCGGGCTCCTGGCTTCGCCGGCCTGGGGCGGGGCTGGGGAAGAGGTGTCAGTTGTGGGCGGTGAAAGGTGGGGCCCGCCGAAATCGGCATCCCTCCGAAAGCTCTCGGGTCACCAGTGTGACCAGTTTCGCCCACCCGAAATCGGCTCCCACCCGACTCTGGGGTCATCAGCCTGACCAGTATGACCAGTAAAACCAGTTTGGCCACGGTCGTGCCTCCGAAAGCTCTGGGGTCGCGAGTATGACCAGTAAAACCAGTTTGGCCACTGGAAATCGGCACCATCCGAAGCTCTGGGTGTCGCGAGGTAGCGACCAGTTTGGCCGCGAGCTCGGCTCCTCGCAGCTCTGGTGTCGCGCAGTGTGACCAGTAAAACCAGTTTGGCTACTAAATTGGGCGCTGGGCCACTGCAGGCTCTGGGGTCACCAGTATGACCGGACTGGCCACTTGAAATCGCTCCACGAAGCTCTGGGGTCACCAGTGTGACCAGTTTGGCCACTGAAAGTCGGCTCCTCTGAAAGCTCTGGGGTCACCGAAAGTGTGGCCAGTATGACCAGTAAAACCAGTTTGGCCACTGGAAATCAGCTGGCTCCACGAAAGCTCTGGGGTCACGGTGCTTGACCAGTTTGGCCACTGAAATGGGCTCCTCCAGAAAGCTCTGGGGTCACCAGTATGACCAGTTTGACCCGCTGAAATCGGCTCCTCCGAAGCTCTGGGGTCATCAAGCCGCAGCCAGTAAAACCGGTTTGGCTACTGAATTGGGCACCTTGGCCGCAAAAGTTCTGGGGTCATCAGGCCTGGCCAGTATGATGACCAGTATGACCAGTTTGGCCACCAAAATGCGGCACCTGGGCCACCAGCTCTGGGTCATCAGCCTGACCAGTAAGTAGAAACCAGTTTGGCTACTGGATTGGGCACCTGGGCCCACCAAAAAGCCTGGGGTCACCAGTATGGCCAGTGAAAACCAGTATGGCCATGAAGTCACCCTGGCAGCTCCAGGGCCACCAGTTCAGCCAGTCTGGCCGCAGGGCAGCTCTGGGGCCACCAGTGGGGAGCCAGTGGGAGTGGGGCCACCGGTGCCAGTGTCACCAAGGCCACCAGTGCCCAGTGCCGAGGTGCCACCAGCTCCAGTGCCAAAGGTGCCACTGGTTCCAAAAGTGTCACTGTTCCCCAGGTGTCACCTGTCCGATGGGTGCCACCTGTCCCATGGGTGCCAATTATCCCAAAGTGCCCACTTGTCCCAAAGAGCGTCACCATCGCAGGTGCCAGTCCCAAAGCTCTTCAGGGTGCCCACCCCCAGTCCCAAAAGTGTCACCTCCAGTCCCATGGGTGCCACCTGTCCCATGGGTGCCACTTCTGATCCCCATAAGTGCCACTTGTCCCAAAGGTGTCACCATCACTGGTGCCAGTCCCAAAACTCTTCAAGGTGCCACCTTCCCGGTCCCAAAAAGTGTCACCTCCAGTCCCAGAAGTGCCACTTGTCCCATGGAGTTGCCACTTGTCCCAAAAAGCACCACACTTGTCCCAAAAGTGCCACTTTGTCCCAAAAAGTGCCACGGTCCCGTGGGTGCCACTTGTCCCAAAGATGCCACCACCTGTCCCATGGGTGCCACCTGTCCCATGGGTGCCACTTATCCCAAAAGGGTGCCGCTTGTCCCAAAAGATCGCCACTTGTCCATGGGTGCCACTTGTCCCAAAGTGCCACCTGTCCCAAGAGATTCGCCACCAGTCCCGTGCTGGGTTGCCACTGAAGCGCCCGTAAGTACCACCCCTGCCATGGAGTTGCCACTTGCCCCAAAAGTGCCACTTGTCCCAAAGGAGTGCCACACACCTGTCCGCATGGGTGCCATCTGTTCCGTGGGTGCCACGCTTATCCCAGAGGTGCCACTTGTCCCAAAAAGTGCCACCAGTCCCGTGCTGGGTGCCACTGGCGCCCGTAGGTCGCCACCCTGTCCCATGGGTGCCACCTGTCCCATAAGTGCCACCTGTCCCATAGGTGCCACCTGTCCCAAAAGTGCCACCTGTCCCAAAAAGTGCCACTTGTCCCATGGGTGCCACCCCATCCCAAAAGTGCCACCTGTCCCATGGGTGCCACCTGTCCCATGGGTGCCCCGGCCTGCACCCTGACCGGTGCCACCCGTGGCGGTCCGCGTCCGCGGGCCGAGAGGTGTATTGCTGGTGGCCACGAACAGGTCGGCCAGCGGCGAAGGTGGCGTCCAGCGTGTGCAGCGGATGTCCATTCATTTCCTTCCTTCCACCACCTGTGGCTCCATTTCTCCATTCCATACACCAATTTCATCTCCTGTCCCATTTATCCTTCCATTCTTTCCATTCTTCCATTTATCCATTTCCATTTCCATTTTATCCATTATTTCCATTTATCCATTTCTCCATTTCCATTTTATCCATTCTTCCATTTCATTATTTCATTCCTCCATTCTTCCATTAATCATTCTTCCATTATCCATTATTCCATTTTACTTCCATTTATCCTTCCATTTATCCATTCCATTTATCCAGTTATTTCCATTTTATCCAGATTCCATTTCCACTGCCGTCCTTCCATTCCCTCTTCCATCATTCATTTAAGTCCATTTCCACATTTCATTCCATTTATCCATCCTGCCACTGGGCTCCATTTCCATTTCCTCCTCGTCCATTCCATTATATCCATTTCCATCTCCTATTTATCCAGTTATTCCATTTCCTCCCTTCCATGTCCATCCTTCTTCTTTCCGGGCTCAGTCCACTGGTGTCCATTCCATTCCATTTTATCCATTCGTCCATTCCTCCGTGCTTTTCCTTCATTTCAAGTCCATTTCCTCCGTTCCTCCATTTCCTCCGTTATTTCCATCTCTTCCTTCCATTCCTATCCATTCCATTTTATCCATTCTTCCATTCCTATCCATTCCATCACTATATCCTTCCATTTCTTAAGTCCATCTTTCCGTCCATTTTATCCATTCCATTTTATCCATTACTTTCCATTTTATCCGTTATTCCATTTCATCTGGTATTTTCTCATTTTATCCATTCTTCTTCCGTTATTCCATTTTATCCATTTTATCCTTCCATTTTATCCATCATTCCATTTTATCCATTCCATTTTATTTCCATTTTACTTTCCATTTTATCCGTGTCCATTTATTCATTTTATCCAGTTATTTCCCATTTTATCCATTATTTCCATTTCGTGTTCCATTTTATCCATTATATCCATTACTTTCCATTCTATCCTCCGTCCTATCCGTGTTCCATTTTATCCCAGTGTTTCCATTTTCGTTATTTCCATTTATCTGTGTGTCCATTTCCATTTTCCATTCCATTTTATCCGTGTTCCATTCCTGTGGTCTCAGTGTCCATTTCGTTTCATGCTCTTTTCCTTTTCCAGTTGTCCATTTCAGATCATGCCTGTTGTGGTTTCCTGTTGTCCAGGTTGTCCATTTCAGTTTTCTCGTGCTTTTCGCTGTCCATTTCAGTTTGTCATGGCTCCATTTTCGTGTTGTCCATTTTCCCTGGGTTCGTCGTCGTTGTCCATTTCCGATGTTCGTTTCTTTCTGTCCTTCCATTTTATCTCATGTGTTTCCTGGGTCCTGGTCCTTCGGGTCCGGTCCGTGTGGTCCGTCCAGTTTCACTCCGTGTGTGTGTTCCGTTCCTGTCCGTTGGGTTTCAGGTCAATCGTCCGTGTCTTTCTCATTTTTCCATTTTTCATGATTTTGGTCCATTTTCTTTCTCATTTCGGTTCCTTTCCATCCAGGTGTGCCTGCGTCCATTTTCCGTTGTCCTTTCCATTTTTCTCCAGTGGTTGGTCATTTTCCTCGTTTCCTTTGTCGTCTGGGTGTCGTGCTCCATTTCCATTTTCCTTGATTTGGTCGTTTCTCCGTCCGGTTGCTCACATTTTCTCCGTTGTGGTCTCATTTTTCGTTTTCCATTTTTGTTCCTCATTTCTCGGGTCAGCTGGGTCATTTCTCGTCGTTCTCATTTTCCTCCATTTCCTCCATTTTCCTTGGGTCCACCTGTCAGTCCTCCTTTTTTCCTGTCTTTTTCTTTTCATTTTTTCGTATCCTCAGGTGTGTCTGTCTGGGTGGGGCTCGCTCCGTTGTCGTCCGTGTCCCAGGTCCCAGGTTGACCTGTCGGTGAGACCCTGTCCGTGGGGCCCACACCTGTCCCAGGTGAGGCACCTGTCCCAGATTGGACCCGCCTGTCGGGTGACCCCATCACGGTCAGGGTCCCACACCTGTCCCCAGGTGGACCCCACCCTGTCTCCGTAGCCATCCACACCTGCCAGGTGTCCCCAGCCATTGTCCACCTGCACCCCCATTATCCACCTGTCCCATTGGCACACCTGTCCCATTAAAGCTATCCATGCTGTCCGGTCCACCCTGGCTCCCTATCCCATTCTCAGTGCATCCACCTGTCCCCATTGTCTCACCCATGTGCAGGGTGCATCCATAGGCTCCCTACTGTTCGTGTCCACACCTGTCCCCATTCTTTCCCCTACACCTGTCCCCATTGTCTCACGTTGTGTCTCACCTGTCTCCATGTGTCCCACCTGGTGCAAGTACCCTCCATCCATCTCCCATGCAGGGTGTCCACCTGTCCCAGCCCCACCCTGTCCCAGTGTCCACACCTGTCCCAGGTGTCTCCAGGTGTGTCTCCCATCCGTTGCAGTGCCGTCCCATAGTGCACGTGCAGGTGTCATCCACCTGTCCCAGGTAACCCCACACCTGTCCCAGGTAACCCCACACCTGTCCCAGGTGTCTCAGGTGTGTCTCACCTGTCTCAGGTGTGTCTCACCTGGTGCAGGTGCCGCCCAGCAGGAAGAACCCCGGCCTCGCAGGTGTCACACCTGTCCCCCAGGTATCCCCACACCTGTCCCAGGTGTCTCAGGTGTGTCTCCACCTGGTGCAGGCGGTCCAGCCCAGCAGGAAGAACTCTCACTGCAGGTGTCACACCTGTCCCCCACGCTGTTGTTCTGGCAGTTGACGACACTGGCTCTGCTAGGCTCGGACACCCAGGGTGCAGCTGCAGCAGGTGAGCCCTGCATGAGCCCCCAGGTGAGCCCCAGGTGAGCCCCAGGTGAGCCCCCAGGTGTGTCTGTCCCTCCCCAGGTGTCTCTGTCCCGCCCCCAGGTGTGCCTGTCCCGCCCCAGGTGAGCCCCCAGGTGTGTCTGCTCCCCAGGTGTGTCCCAGTGTGTCTGTCCCTCCCCAGGTGTGTGCCCCAGGTGTGTCTGTCCCTCCCCAGGTGTGTTCTGTTCCCCCCCAGCCCCCCCCCAGGTGTGCCCCAGGTGTGTCTGTCCCGCCTAGGTGTGTCTGTTCCTGCCCCCAGGTGTGTGCCCCAGGTGTGTCTGTCCCTCCCCAGGTGTGTCTGTCCCTACCTCAGGTGTGTCTGTCTCCCAGGTGTGTCTGTCCCTGCCCCCAGGTGTGTCTGTCCCCCCCCAGGTGTGTCTGTCCCGGCCCTGTGTGTCTGTCCCTGCCCCAGATGTGCCCCCCAGGTGTGTCTGTCCTGCCCAGGTGTGTCTGTCCCTCCCCCAGGTGTGTCTGTCCCCCCCAGGTGTGTCTGTCTGTCCTGCCCAGGTGTGTCTGTCCCTCCCCAGGTGTGTCTGTCCCCCCAGGTGTGTCTGTCCCTCCCCAGGTGTGCCCCAGGTGTGTCTGTTCCTGCCCCAGGTGAGCCCCAGGTGTGTCTGTCCTGCCCAGGTGTGCCCCAGGTGTGTCTGTCCCTCCCCAGGTGTGCCCCAGGTGTGTCTGTCCTGCCCAGGTGTGTCTGTCCCTCCCCAGGTGTGTCTGTCCCCCCAGGTGTGTCTGTCCCTCCCCCAGGTGTGTCTGTCCCGCCCCAGGTGTGTCTGTTCCTGCCCAGGTGTGTGTCCCCAGGTGTGCCCTCCCCAGGTGTGTCTGTCCCCCCCAGGTGTGTCTGTCCCTCCCCAGGTGTGTCTGTCCCCCCCCAGGTGTGTCTGTCCCTCCCCACGTGCCCCCCAGGTGTGTCTGTCCCGGCCCCAGGTGTGTCTGTCCCGCCCCCAGATGTGCCCCCAGGTGTGTCTGTCCTGCCCAGGTGTGTCTGTCCCTCCCCAGGTGTGTCTGTCCTGCCCCAGGTGTGTCTGTTCCTGCCCAGGTGTGTCCCCCAGGTGTGCCCCAGGTGTGTCTGTCCCCCCAGGTGTGTCTGTCCCTCCCCCAGGTGTGTCTGTCCCTCCCCAGGTGTGTCTGTCCCCCAGGTGTGTCTGTCCCTTCCAGATGTGCCCCCAGGTGTGTCTGTTCCTGCCCCAGATGTGCCCCAGGTGTGTCTGTTCCTGCCCCAGGTGTGCCCAGGTGTGTCTGTCCCTCCCCAGGTGCCCCCTAGGTGCCCCCCAGGTGTGTCTGTTCCTGCCCAGGTGTGTCTGTCCCTCCCCAGGTGTGCCCCAGGTGTGTCTGTTCCTACCCAGGTGTGTCCCAGTGTGTCTGTCCCTCCCCAGGTGTGCCCCAGGTGTGTCTGTACCTCCCCCAGGTGTGTCTGTACCTCCCCAGGTGTGCCTGTCCACCAGATGTGCCCCAGGTGTGTCTGTCCCTCCCCCAGGTGTGCCCCAGGTGTGTCTGTCCCTCCCCCAGGTGTGTCTGTCCCATCCCCCAGGTGTGCCCCAGGTGTGTCTGTTCCTGCCCAGGTGTGCCCCCAGGTGTGTCTGTCCTTCCCCAGGTGTGCCCCAGGTGTGTCTGTCCCTCCCCAGGTGTGTCTGTCCCCCAGGTGTGTCTGTCCCCACCAGGTGCCCCCCCCAGGTGCCCCCCCCAGGTGTGTCTGTCCCCCAGGTGCCCCCCAGGTACCCCCCAGGTGTGTCTGTCCCCCAGGCGCCCACCAGGTGCGGCTCCAGCGGGTACCTCGCGGGGTCGGCGCTGCGCCGCCTCCAGCTCGGGCGCGGCTCACGCAGGTGTCGGGCGCGGTGCCGGCAGAAGGAGCGGCAGGTGAGGCAGGTGCCGCCCCCCAGCGCCGACCCAACGAACCCCGGGCGGCAGCGCTGGCACTGCGGGCCCTGCAGGTGAGACAGGTGAGACACAGGTGAGATACAGGTGTGCACAGGTGAGACAGGTGTGTACAGGTGTGTTACAGGTGAGGCAGGTGCAGCCCTCCCCAGCCGGGAGCCCACGGACCCGGGCGGCAGCTGGCACTGCGAGGGGCCCTGCAGGTGAGACACAGGTGAGTGCAGGTGAGTACAGGTGTGAACAGGTGAGTACAGGTGTGTACAGGTGTGTTACAGGTGAGGGCAGGTGCCGCCCCCAGCCGACCCAACGAACCCCGGGCGGCAGCTGGCACTAAGCGGGCCCTGCAGGTGAGACACAGGGTGAGTGCAGGTGAGTACAGGTGTGCACAGGTGTGCACAGGTGTGTTACAGGTGTGTACAGGTGAGTACAGGTGTGTTACATGTGTGTACAGGTGAGTACAGGTGTGTTACAGGTGAGTTACAGGTGAGTACCAGTGTGTTACAGGTGAGATACAGGTGAGACACAGGTGAGCCCAAGTAACTCCACCTGAGCACAGGTAACGCCCCTGGAGCCCAGGTTACCTCACCTGTGCACACCTGAGCACACCTGGATGTCCCCAAACCACCCCAGCCAGGTGTCCCAGCCCCAAAAAGCCCCCTCCCACACCTGTCCCACCCCCTCTAACCCCCTCTCAGGTGCTCACCTGAGCACACCTGAGCTCACCTGGATGTCCCTAAACCACCTCAGCCAGGTGTCTCAAACCCCTCCCATCCCATTTAACCCACCCTGAACCTCACCTGGAGCACAGGTAACCTCACCTGGAGTACAGGTAACCTCACCTGGAGACCAGGTAACCCCACCTGGAGTACAGGTAACCTCACCTGGAGCCCAGGTAACCCCACCTGAGCCCAGGTAAGCCCACCTGGAGCTCAGATAACCTCACCTGGGCACACCTGGACTCACCTGAGCTCACCTGGATGTCCCTAAACCACCTCAGCCAGGTTTCCCAAGCCCCTCCCATCCCATTTAACCCACCCTGAACCCCAGGGAACCCCACCTGAGCACAGGTAACTCCACCTGAGCACAGGTAACTCCACCTGAGCACACCTGGACTCACCTGAGACCACCTGGGTTCACCTGGATGTCCCTAATCCACCCCAGCCAGGTGTCCCAGCCCCAAAAAAGCCCCTCCCACACCTGTCCCACCCCCTCTAACCCCTCTCAGGTGCTCACCTGAGCACACCTGAGCTCACCTGGGTGTTGTTCATGCACCTGAGGCAGGTGTGGCTGGGCCAGCTCGCCCTCACAACGACTGCTGTGCCCTGTTGAGCAGGCTAGGGCGTGGCACAGCCCCACCCCCCTGGGCACAGGTAACCTCACCTGAGCACACCTGAGCTCACCTGGGTGTTGTTCATGCACCTGAGGCAGGTGTGGCGGCTACCGCCCCTCAGCGACTCGCTGTGCCCAGCTGCAGGCGCAGGCCGTGCCGCAGTCGCTGCCCACGGCCGAAGTGGCAGCTGCACCTGTCGGGCTCCACGCGAGGTGCCGTTAGCGCAGCCCTGGCGGCACACGGGGCGGCACTCACCTGTGCGGCTGGGGGAGGGGAGACAGGCGTGAGGGGGGAGCTGGGGCACACCTGAGATACACCTGAGATACCTGGGGCACACCTGAGATACACCTGGGGCACACCCTGAGATACCTGGGGCACACCTGAGATACACCTGAGATACCTGGGTTACCTAAGGAACATCTGAGTTACCTGGGACATACCTGAGAGAGCCCTAACACACCTGGGCACACCTGAGATACACCTGGGGGCACACCTGAGATACCTGGGACACACCTGGGAGATACCTGGGGCACACCTGAGACACCTGGGGCACACCTGGGGCACACCTGGGGCACACCTGAGATACCTGGGGCACACCTGAGATACACCTGGGGCACACCTGAGATACACCTGGGGGCACACCTGAGATACACCTGAGATACCTGGGGCACACCTGAGATACACCTGAGATACCTGGGGCACACCTGGGGCACTGCTGAGATACCTGGGGCACAGCTGAGATACCTGGGGGCACACCTGGAGATACACCTGGGGCACAGCTGAGATACACCTGGGGGCACAGCTGGGAGATACCTGGGGCACACCTGAGATACCTGGGACACACCTGGGGCACACCTGGGGCACACCTGGGGCACACCTGAGATACCTGGGGGCACAGCTGGGATACCTGGGGGCACACCTGAGATACACCTGAGATACCTGGGGCACACCTGAGATACACCTGGGGGCACACCTGGGGCACACCTGAGATACCTGGGGCACACCTGGGGCACAGCTGAGATACCTGGGGGCACACCTGAGATACACCTGGGGCACACCTGAGATACCTGGGGCACACCTGGGGCACACCTGAGATACCTGGGGCACACCTGGGGCACACCTGAGATACCTGGGGGCACACCTGAGATACCTGGGGGCACACCTGGGGCACACCTGAGATACCTGGGGGCACACCTGAGATACCTGGGGCACACCTGAGATACCTGGGGCACAGCTGGGATACCTGGGGAGCACCTGAGATACCTGGGGCACACCTGAGATACCTGGGGCACACCTGAGATACCTGGGGCACAGCTGGGATACCTGGGGCGACCTGAGATACCTGGGGCACACCTGAGATACCTGGGGCACACCTGGGGCACACCTGAGATACCTGGGGCACACCTGGGGCACACCTGAGATACCTGGGGGCACAGCTGGGATACCCTGGGGCGACCTGAGATACCTGGGGCACACACCTGAGATACCTGGGGCACACCTGGGGCACACCTGAGATACCTGGGGCACACCTGAGATACCTGAGACACTTGGGGCACACCTGGGAGACACCTGAGAGACAGCCCTGACACACCTGACACATCTGGGGCACACCTGAGACATACATGGGGCACAGCTGAGATACCTGGGGCACACCTGAGATACACCTGGGGCACATCTGAGTTACCTGGGACACACCTGGGGTACACCTGAGATACACCTGGGGCACACCGGGGACACACCTGAGTTACCTGGAGCACACCTGAGATACCTGGGGCACACCTGGGTTACCTAAGGAACATCTGAGTTTCCTGGGACATACCTGAGAGAGCCCTAACACACCTGGGGAACACCTGAGATACCTGGGGCACACCTGAGATACCTGGGGCGACCTGAGATACCTGGGACACACCTGAGAGAGCCCTAATACACCTGGGGTACACCTGAGATACACCTGGGGCACATCTGAGTTACCTGGAGCACACCTGAGATACACCTGAGATACACCTGGGGCACACCTGAGATACCTGGGACACACCTGAGATACCTGGGGGCACACCTGAGATACACCTGGGGCACAGCTGAGATACACCTGGGGCACACCTGAGATACCTGGGGCACACCTGAGAGAGCCCTAACACACCTGGGGTACACCTGAGATACACCTGGGGCACACCTGAGATACCTGGGGCACACCTGAGATACCTGGGGCACACCTGAGATTGACCTGGGGCACACCTGAGATACCTGGGGCGACCTGAGATACCTGGGGCACACCTGGGGCACACCTGAGATACCTGGGGCGCACCTGAGATACCTGGGGCACACCTGGGGCACACCTGAGATACCTGGGGCACACCTGAGATACCTGGGGCACACCTGGGGCACACCTGAGATACCTGGGGCACACCTGAGTTACCTGGGGCACACCTGAGAGAGCCCAGACACACCTGGAGCACACCTGGGATGTATCTCTCACCTGCCCAGGTGTGTCCCTCACCTGTCCTGGCTGTACTCAGGCGTGTCCCTGCCCAGCACAGGTGTGTCTCTCACCTGCCCAGGTGTGTCTCACCTGCCCTGGCTGTACCCAGGTGTGTCCCTGCTCCATCCAGGTGTGTCCCTCACCTGCCCTGGCTGTACCCAGGTGTGTCTCTCACCTGTCCTGGCTGTACCCCGCCCGGCAGGTGCAGGTGAAGCCCTCGGGCAGGTCCTGGCACACCTGGCTGGGCCCGCAGGTGTGTCCCTGCCCTGCCCAGGTGTGTCCCTGCTCCATCCAGGTGTGTTCCTGCCCTATCCAAGTGTGTCCCTGCTCCATCCAGGTGTGTCCCTGCCCTGCCCAGGTGTGTCCCTGCCCTATCCAGGTGTGACTCACCTGTCCTGGCTGTACCCCGCCCGGCAGGTGCAGGTGAAGCCCTCGGGCAGGTCCTGGCACACCTGGCTGGGCCCGCAGGTGTGGTGCCCGTTCTCGCACTCGTCCTCGGGGGGGCAGCGCAGGAACGCCCAGACCCCGCCCGCGCCGCAGGCCTGGGGCGCACCTGGGCAGGTAAACCCCAAAGTCACCACCAGATTGTCCCAAATTATCCCAAAATTATCCCCAAAACTCCAAAAATTATCCCAAAATTATCCCCAAATTATCCCAAAATTATCCCAAAATTTTCACCAAAAAACCACCAAAATTATCCCCAAAAAATGTCCCAAATGTTTGGGGCGCACCTGGACAGGTAAACCCCAAAGTCACCACCAGATTATCCCAAATTGTCCCAAATTATCCCCAAATTCCAAAAATCATCCCCAAATTATCCCGAAATTATCCCAAAATTATCCCGAAATTTTAACTAAAAAACCCCAAAATTATCCCCCCAAAAAATGTCCTGAATGTTTGGGGCACACCTGGACAGGTAAACCCCAAAATCACGCCCAGATTGTCCCAAATTATCCCAAATTATCCCCAAATTGTAAAAATTATCCTGAAATTATCCCAAAATTCCCGAAATTTTAACTAAAAAACCGCAAAAATTATCCCAAAAAAAATGTCCCGAATGTTTGGGGCACACCTGGGACAGGTAAACCCGGAATTCCCAAAATTATCCCAAAATTCCAAAAATTATCCCAAAATTCCAAAAATTATCCCAAAATTATCCCCAAATTACCCCAAAATTATCCCGAAATTTTAACTAAAAAACCCCAAAATTATCCCCCAAAAAATGTCCCGAATGTTTGGGGCACACCTGGACAGGTAAACCTGGAATTCCCAAAATTATCCCAAATTATCCCAAAATTATCCCCAAATTCAAAAATTATCCTGAAATTATCCCGAAATTATCCCAAAATTCTAACCAAAAAAACCCCAAAATTATTCCCCAAAAAATGTCCCGAATGTTTGGGGCACACCTGGACAGGTAAACCCGAAATTCCCAAAATTCTCCCAAAATTCTCCCAAAATTTCTGAAAATTTTAAAAACAATCCCCAAATTATTCCCCCCAAATCTCCCTGAAAAGCCCCAAAATTTCCCCCAAAATCGACTCCCCCAGACCCAAATTTTTCCCAAAATCTCCCAAATTTCTCCAATTTTCCCAAAATTCCCCAAATTTTTCCAATGTTTCCCAAAAATTCCCCCAAATTCGCCTTTTAAACCCCCTCGAATGGTCCCAAAATCGCCCCCCAAATCTCCATTTTTTCCGATTTTTCCTAATTTTTTTCCCCAAAAATTCTCCCAAATTTTCCCCAAATCCCCCAGAATTCCCCCAAATCCTGGCCAAAACCCCCAGAAACCACCAAAATTTCCCCAAAGCCTTCCCAAATTTTTCCCAAAAATTCCTCAAATTTTTCCAGTTTTTCCCAAATTCCTCCAAAATCCCCCAAAAATTCTCCTTTAAACCCCCCATAAATCCCATTTTTTTCCCGATTTTTCCCTGCTTTTTTCCCCAAAACCCCCGAATTTCTACTTCAAAATCCCCCAAATTCCCCCAAAATTTCCCTTCAAATCCCCAAAATCCCACAAATTTTCCCCAAATTTCCCCCAAAATCCCAATTTTTTCCCAATTTTTCCCGATTTTTCCCGATTTTTTCTCCCAAAACCCCCCCCGAATTTTTTTTTTCCAACCCTCCCAATTTTTTCCCCAAATTCCCCAAAATTCCCCTTTAAACCCCCCAAAATCCCCAGAATTTCCCCAAAATTCTCCTTTAAACCCCCAAATCCCCCCAAATTTCCCCCAAAATTCTCCTTTAAACCCCCCAAAAAATCCCAAATTTTTTCCCCCGATTTTTTTCCCGTTTTTTTTTCCCGAAACCCCCAAATTTTGCCCAAAACCCCCAAATTTCCCCAAAATCCCCCCAAAATTCCCCTTTTAAACCCCCAAAATCCCCCACCTAAAATCCCCAATTTTTTCCTGATTTTTCCCCAAAACCTCCCCAATTTTTTTATCCCCAACCTCCAATTTTTTCCCCAAAATTCCCAAAATTCCCTTTTAAAACCCCTCAAAATCCTCAAAATTCTCCTTTAAACCCCCAAAATCCCACTTCAATTTTTCCCCGAATTTTTTCCCCACCCTCTAAACCCCCACAAACCCCTAAAATTCCTTCTAAACCCCCAAAATTCCCTAAAATCTCTTTAAACCCCCAAAATCCCCCAATGCTCTTTAAACCCCCAAAAATCATTTTTTCTCATTCCTGATTTTTTCCCCCAAACCCCCTTAAAACCCCCAAATTCCCCATCCCCAAATTCCCCACAAAATCGGCTGGTCCCTCTAGACCCCTCGAGGTACAGATTCCCCTTTTTCTCCACCTGAGCCCCCAAAACCCCAAAATCCCCCAAACCTCCCCCAAATTCCCCCAAAATTCCCCTTTAAACCCCCCAAAATCCCCCAAATTTTCCCCCAAAATCCCCAATTTTTTCCCGATTTTTCCCAATTTTCTCAGAAACCCCAAGTTTTTTTTCCCAACCCTTCCAATTTGTTCCCCAAAATTCCCCCAAAATTCCCCTTTAAACCCCCAAAAATCCCCCCGAAAATTCTCCTTTAAACCGCCAAAATCCCAATTTTTTTCTCAATTTTTTTCCCGAATTTTTTCCCCAAATTTCCCCAAAATTCCCCATTAAACCCCCAAAATTCCCCTTCAAACCCCCCAAATTTCCCCAAAATTCCCCATTAAACCCCCAAAATTCCCCCCAAAATTCCCCTTTAAACCCCCCAAAAATCCCAATTTTTTTTCCCATTTTTTCCTGATTTTTCCCGATTTTTTCCCCCAAACCCCCCCCCAAATTTTTTTTTCCCACCCCCCAAATTTTTTCCCACCCTCACAAATTTTCTCCATACGCTCACCGTGCCGAGTCCGCTAGCTCCCCTCGAGGCAGCGCCCCTCATGTGCAGTCACCTAAAGCCCCCAAAACCCCAAAATCCCCCAAAATCCCCCCCAAATTCCCCCAAAATTCCCCTTTAAACCCTCAAAATCCCCCCAAATTCTTTCCCCCAAAATCCCAATTTTTTCCCCCAATTTTTCCCGATTTTTTCTCCCAAAACCCCCCCGAATTTTTTTTTCCAACCCTCCCAATTTTTTTCCCCAAATTCCCCAAAATTGTCCTTTTCTTAAATCCCCCAAAATCCCCGAAAATTCTCCTTTAAACCGTACAAAAATCCCCAATTTTTTCCCGATTTTTTCCCGGTTTTTTTCCCAAAGCCCCGACTTTCGTCCAAAACCCGCGAAATTTCCCCAAAATTCCCCCGAAATTCCCCTTTAAACCCCCAAAATCCCCCGAAAATCCGCCAAAATTCTTCTTTAAACCCCCAAAATCCCCCCTAAATTGTCCTTTAAACCCCAAAAATCCCAATTTTTTTCCCAATTTTTTCCCGGTTTTTTCCCAAACCCTCCCCAAATTTTTTTTCCACTCCCCCCCAAACTTTTTCCCACCCCCCCAAATTTTCTCCCCAAATTTTTTCCCGCCGCTCACCGTGCCGGGGTCCGCCCAGCCCCCCCTCGAGGCAGCGCCCGCCGCCGTTGTCGCCGCCCCGCGCGCACCACCCGCAGCGCGGCCGCTCCAGGCACTGCGCGCACCGCGACGCGCCCGCGCACTCGGGGGCGGGGCACAGCTCGGGGGGACCCCCCCCAAAAACCGGCGGGACCCCCGCGGCACCGCCGGACGAGGGGGGAGGGGCTCCCAAAAAACCGGCCCCGCCCCCGCGGAGGAGGCGGCCGCAGGCGCCGGCGAGGCAGAGGAGGGGGGCGAAGCTGGGGCTGAGGCACTGCGCGGGAAAAGAGAGAAATTTGGGAAATTTTGGGGTTAGAGAGACCGAAATATATTAAATTTAAATTAAAGTATTGGGTTAATAAAACAGGAAAAAAATCCCGAGCAGAAAACCCCAAAAAACCCCCCAAACCCCCAAAATTCCCAAAAAAACCCCAAAAAATCCCAAAAAATCTCCCAAAAGAACACCAAAAAATCCCCCAAAAATCCCCAAAAACCCCTAAAAAGACACCAAAAAAAATCCCCAAAAACCCCAAAAAAATCCCCCAAAAACCCCCTAAAAAGACACCAAAAAAAATCCCCAAAAACCCCCAAAAAATCCCCCCAAAAATCCCAAAAAATGCCCAAGAGCCCCAGGCTGGCAGAGGAGGGGTTGAAGCTGGGGCTGAGGCACTGCGGGGGAGAAATGAGAAATTTGGGAAATTTTGGGGTTAGGGAGATGGAAATATCTGAAAATGTCACCCAAAAAAATCCCAGAATTTTAGATACCGAAATAAACCCAAAAAGCACCAAAAATGTCCCCAAAAAACTCAAAACTTCCTATTAAATTGTCTTAAAATAATCCCCAAAATCCCAAAAAAAACCCCAAAGAGCAAAAAAGAGGCTCCCCAAAAAACCCTCAAAAAATCCCAAAAATCCCCCCCCAAAAAAACTCCAAAATGCCCCAAAAAATTCCCCCCAAAAACCCAAAAAATCCCCAAAAACCCCTCAAAAATCCCCCAAAAAATCCCCAAAAATCCCCCCCAAAAAATCCCAAAAAATGCCCAAGAGCCCCAGGCTGGCAGAGGAGGGGGGTGAAGCTGGGGCTGAGGCACTGCGGGGGAAAAAGAGAAATTTGGGAAATTTTGGGGTTAGGGAGATGGAAATATATTAAATTTAAATTAGAGTATTGGATTAATAGAGCAGGAAAAAATCCCGAGCAGGAAACTCCAAAAAACCCCAAAAATATCCCCCGAAAAAATCCCCCCAAACCCCCAAGAAACCCATAAAAATTTCCCAAAAACATCAAAAAATCACCCAAAAAATCCCCCCAAAAAAATCCCCCCCAAAAAAAATCCCCAAAAATGACACTAAAAAATACCCCCAAAAATCCCCCAAAAAACCCCCAAAAAATCCCATAAAAACCTCCCAAAAGAACATCAAAAAATCCCCCAAAAAATCCCCCAAAAGAACACCAAAAAATCTCCAAAAATCCCCAAAAACCCCCCCAAAAATTTCCAAAAATCCCCCAAAAAATCCCCAAAAACCCCCCAAAAAAATCCCAAAAAAATCCCCCCAAAAATCCCACAAAAATCCCAAAAAATCCCCCCCAAAAATCCCCAAAAAATCCCCAAAAACCCCCCAAAAAATCAAAAACATCCCCCAAAAATCCCCAAAAATCCCCACGAGCCCCAGGGGTGAAGCTGGAACTGAGGCACTGGGAAAAACAGAAAAATTTGGGAAATTTTGGGGTGAGAGACACCAAAATATCCTAAAATTAACCCAAAATTAAGCCCCCAAAAACCCCCAAAAGAACCAAAAAGAAGCTCCCAAAAAACCCCCCAAAAACCCCCCAAAGAAACCCCCAAAATTCCCATCAAATTGTCTTAAAATAATCCCTGAAATCCCAAAAAACCCTGAAAAAATAAAAAAATAGAAAAAATTCGAAAAAAATTCAGAAAAATCTGAAAAAATTCGAAAAAAGAATCGAAAAACCGAAAAAATCGAAAAATCGAAAAAATCGAAAAAATTCGAAAAAAATTCGAAAAAAATCCGAAAAATCCGAAAAAAATTTAAAAAGTCATACTATCACGAGAAAAAATTGAAAAAAATCCGAGAAAAAATCCGAAAAAAATCGAAAAACTGAAAAAATTCGAAAAAAAATTCGAAAGTAAAAATGAAAAAAATCTGAAAAAAATCGAAAAAAATCCCAAAAAAATTCGGAAAAAAATCCAAAAAAATTTTAAAAATTCGAAAAGAAATCCGTAAAAATTTTTGAAAAAAAATCTGAGAGAAAATTCGAAAAAAATCCGAAAAAAATCCGAAATAAATTGAAAAAATCATCTGAAAAAAACCAAATCCAGAAACCAAATTTTAAAAAGAATTTGATAAAAAAAATCCGGAAAACATCGATCACATCCAAAAAGAACTGGAAAAATAAAATTGAAAAAAATCGAAAAAATCCGAAAAAAATTCGAAAAAATTCGAAAAAATTCGAAAAAATCTGAAAAAATCTGAAAAAATAAAAATCTAGAAAAAATCGAAAAAAATTCGGAAAAAAATCCAAAGAAAAATCCGAAAAATTGAAAAAAATCCGAAAAAATTGAAAAAATCCAAAAAAATCAAAAAAAATCGAAAAAAATCGAAAAAAATCGAAAAAAACTGAAAAAAATCCATGAAAAATCTGAAAAAAATCGTAAAAAAATTCGATGCGAAAAAAAATCCAAAGAAATCCGAAATAAATTGAAAAAAAATCCGAAAAAAATTGAAAAAAATCTGAGAAAAAATGAAAATAAAATCTGAAAAAAATTCGAAAAAAAATTCGAAAAAAAATCCAAAGAAAATTCGAAAAAATCTGAAAAAATCCGAAAAAATAAAAAATCTAAAAAATCCGAAAAAAATCGAAAAAAATCTCGAAAAAATCCGAAAAAATCGAAAAAAAATCTAAAAAAATCTGAAAAAAATCTAAAAAAAATCCAAAACAAATCCCCAAACTCCGCAGATTTTTTTGGGACTCACCTGGCCGAGGGCCACGCTCCACAGGCAGTGCTGCCACCCCCCGTCGGCGCCGGGCGCGGCCAGGCAGGCGCGGCAGGAGCGCTGCAGGTGGCAGGGGGAGGGGCAGGGCAGCGGCGGCGCCGACTCCACCGGCATCGGCGACACGTTGAGCAGCGAGTGGCTGAAGCACGTCCAGTCGTAGGCGGGCTGCACGCTCAGGATGCGCCGGGTCTCACCTGGGCAGGTGAGATAGAACCCCCCAGTTTGGTGTTACTGGTTTGTACTGGTTTATACTGGTGCTCAGAGCAGCCCCAGCCCAGTGCCTGAAGCACGTCCAGGATGCGCCGGGTCTCACCTGCACAGGTGAGCTCAGGTGAGCTCAGACAGGTAAAGGGTTCAGGGAACCCCTAGTTTGGCCTGACTGGTTTATACTGGTCTGTACTGGTTTGGTCTGGTCTGTACTGGTTTATACTGGTGTGTACTGGTTTGGTCTGGTCTGTTCTGGTTCTTAAGAAGAGTTCAGGATGGGTCTCACCTGCACAGGTGAGCTCAGGTGAGATCCCACAGGTAAGGGGGTTCAGGAACACACCCAGTTTGGTGTTACGCGGGTTTATACTGGTTTATACTGGTGCCCAGAGCAGCCCCAGTGAGTGGCTGGAAGCGTCCAGTCAGATGGGCGGGCTGCACGCTCAGGATGCGCCCGGTCTCACCTGGGCAGGTGAGATAGAACCCCCAGTTTGGTGTTACTGGTTTGTACTGGTCTGTACTGGTTTATACTGGTCTATACTGGTGCCCAGAGCAGCCCCAGTGAGTGCCTGAAGCTATGCGCTCCAGTCAGGAGGCGGGCTGCACGTGGGCCAGGATGCGCCCGGGTCTCACCTGGGCAGGTGAGACAGAACCCCCAGTTTGGTGTTACTGGTTTGTACTGGTCTGTACTGGTTTATACTGGGTTATACTGGTGCCCAGAGCAGCCCCAGTGAGTGCCTGAAGCACGACCAGTCGTAGGGCGGGCTGCACGCTCAGGATGCGCCGGGTCTCACCTGGGCAGGTGAGCACAGGTGAGACAGGTTTGGGGTTACAGGTGTGTACTCGGTTTGGTGTTACTGGTTTATACTGCGGTATTATACGTCTGGTGCTCAGAGCAGCCCCCAGTGAGTGCCTGAAGCACGACCAGTCGTGAGGGCGGGCTGCACGCCAGGGATGCGCCGGGTCTCACCTGGGCAGGTGAGCACAGGTGAGACAGGTGAGACAGGTGAGACAGAACCCCCAGTTTGGTGTTACTGGTTTGTACTGGTCTGTACTGGTTTATACTGGTTTGTACTGGTGCTCAGAGCAGCCCCAGTGAGTGGCTGAAGCACGCCCAGTCGTGAGGGCGGGCTGCACGCTCAGGATAGCCGGGTCTCACCTGGGCAGGTGAGACAGGTGAGACAGAACCCCCAGTTTGGTGTTACTGGTTTGTACTGGTCTGTACTGGTTTGTACTGGTGCCCAGAGCAGCCCCAGCCCAGTGCCTGAAGCACGTCCAGGATGCGCCGGGTCTCACCTGCACAGGTGAGACAGAACCCCCAGTTTGCGTTACTGGTCTGTACTGGTCTGTACTGGTTTATACTGGTTTATACTGGTGCCAGAGCAGCCCCGGCGAGTGGCTGAAGCACGTCCAGTGCGAGGGCGGGCTGAACACGCACCAGGATCGCGGGTCTCACCTGCACAGGTGAGACAGAACCCCCAGTTTGGTGTTACTGGTTTGTACCCTGGTTTGTACTGGTTTGTACTGGTCTGTACTGGTTTGTACTGGTTTGTACTGGTGCCCAGAGCAGCCCCAGTGAGTGCCTGAAGCACGTCCAGTCGTAGGCGGGCTGCACGCTCAGGATGCGCCGGGTCTCACCTGCACAGGTGAGACAGGTGAGACAGAACCCCCCAGTTTGGTGTTACTGGTTTGTACTGGTTTGTACTGGTTTGTACTGGTTTATACTGGTGCCCAGAGCAGCCCCAGCCCAGTGCCTGAAGCACGTCCAGGATGCGCCGGGTCTCACCTGCACAGGTGAGCTCAGGTGAGCTCAGACAGGTAAAGGGTTCAGGGAACCCCTAGTTTGGCCTGACTGGTTTATACTGGTCTGTACTGGTTTGGTCTGGTCTGTACTGGCACTTATAGGAAGGTTCAGGATGGGTCTCACCTGTACAGGTGAGCTCAGGTGAGATCCCACAGGTAAGGGGTTCAGGGAACACACCCAGTTTGGTGTTACTGCTTTATACTGGTCTGTACTGGTGTGTACTGGTTTATACTGGTCTGAACTGGTTTATACTGGTGTGTACTGGTTTGGTCTGGTCTGTTCTGGTTCATAAAGGTTCAGGATGTGTCGGGTCTCACCTGCACAGGTGAGCTCAGGTGAGCTCAGGTGAGCTCAGACAGGTAAAGGGTTCAGAGAACCCCCAGTTTGCCCTCACTGGTTTATACTGGTCTGTACTGGTTTGGTCTGGTCTGTACTGGTTTATACTGGTGTGTACTGGTTTGGTCTGGTCTGTTCTGGTTCATAAAGGTTCAGGATGTGTCGGGTCTCACCTGCACAGGTGAGCTCAGGTGAGCTCAGACAGGTAAAGGGTCCAGGGAACCCCCAGTTTGGCCTGACTGGTTTATACTGGTCTGTACTGGTTCATATTGGTTTGTACTGGTTCATAAAGGAAGGTTCAGGATGCACCGAGTCTCACCTGGCCAGGTGAGCTCAGGTGAGACAGGTGAGCTCAGGTGAGCTCAGACAGGTAAAGGGTTCAGGGAACCCCCAGTTTGCCCTCACTGGTTTGTACTGGTCTGTACTGGTCTGTACTGGTCTGTACTGGTGCCCAGAGCAGGGTCAAGGTGAGCTCTGGTCTCACCTGCCACAGGTGAGTCAGGTGGGACCCCCCAGGTGAGTCTGACAGAGGCACCTGGGCCAGTGGGGGAGGCCCAAAATCCCCCAAAAATCCTCCAAAATCCCCCAAAAATCCCCCAAAATCTCAAATCCTCCTCAAATCTCCCCAAATTTTGCCAAAATCCCCCAAATTTTTCCTAAAATTTCCCAAAATCTCCCACCTGTCGTCTTGAACTGCCGTGTGCACCCCTCAAATCCCCCAAAATCCACTCGAGACCCCCCAAATCTCCAGAAAACAGCCCAAAATTAGCCGAATTTTTCCCAAATTTTTTCCAAATTTTCCCAAATTTTTCCCAAATTTTCCCCAAATCTCTCACCTGTCCTCTTGAACTGCCGTGTCCACACGCACCTGCCGGCCCTGACACACCTGGGGCAGTCGGGCCTAAAACCCCAAAGTCCCCCAAAATCCCCCAAAATCCACATAAATCACCACAAAATGCGGCCCTAAAACAACTCATCCCAATTTTGTCGAAATCGATTTTCGCGAAATCGGTCGCCATAAATCACCCATAAATCGCCCTAAAAATCAACCCAAAATTTGCCGATTTTTTCCCAAATTTTTCCCGAATTTTTCCCAATTTTCCCCAAATCTCTCACCTGTCCTCTTGAACTGCCGTGTCCACACGCACCTGCCGGCCCTGACACACCTGGGGCAGTCGGGGGCCCCAAAATCCCCCAAAATCCCCCCAAAATCCCCCCCAAAATCTGCCATAAATCACCACAAAATCGGCCCTAAAACAACTCCAAATTTGCCGATTTTTTCCAAATTTTCCCAAATTTTCCCAAATTTTCCCGATTTTTGGCTCACCTGTCCTCTTGAACTGCCGTGTCCACACACACCTGCCGGCCGTGACGCAGCGGGGGCAGTCGGGCGCCCCAAATTTCCCCCAAAATCGCCCTAAACCAGCCCAAATTTTGCCGAATTTTCTCCAAATTTTCTCCAAATTTTTCCAAATTTTCCCCAAATTTTCCCCAAACCTCTCACCTGTCCTCTTGAACTGCCGTGTCCACTTGCACCTGCCGGCCCTGACACACCTGGGGCAGTCGGGCGCCCCAAAATCCCCCAAAATCACCACAAAATCGCCCCTAAACCAGCCCAAAATTGGCCGAATTTTTCCCAAATTTTTTCCAAATTTTCCCCAAATTTCCCCAAATTTTCCCCAAACCTCTCACCTGTCCTCTTGAACTGCCGTGTCCACGCAGCCTGCCGGCCGTGACACACCTGGGGCAGTCGAGAACCCCAAAATCCCCAAAATCCCCCCAAAATCGGCTCTAAAACAGGCCAAATTTTGCTGAATTTTCTCCAAATTTTTTTCAAATTTTCCCAAATTTCCCCAAATTTTCCCCAAATCTCTCACCTGTCCTCTTGAACTGCCTGGTCCACACGCACCTGCCGGCAGTGACACACCTGGGGCAGTCGAGAACCCCAAAATCCCCCAAAATCCCCCAAAACTGCCACAAATCAGCCCAAAATTTGCCGGATTTTTCCCAAATTTTTCCCAAATTTCCCAAAATCCCCCGATTTTTGGCTCACCTGTCCTCTTGAACTGCCGTGTCCACACGCACCTGCCGGCCCTGACACACCTGGGGCAGTCGGGTGCCCCAAAATCCCCCAAAATCACCCCAAAATCACCCCAAAATCACCACAAAATCAGCCTAAAACAGCCCAAATATTGCCGAATTTTCCCCAAATTATTCCCAAATTTCGCCAAATTTTCCCCAAATCTCTCACCTGTCCTCTTGAACTGCCGTGTCCACACGCACCTGCCGGCCCTGACACACCTGGGGCAGTCGAGAACCCCAAAATCCCCCAAAATCCCCCCAAAATCGCTCTAAAACAGGCCAAATTTTGCTGAATTTTCTCCAAATTTTTTTCAAATTTTCCCAAATTTCCCCAAATTTTCCCCAAATCTCTCACCTGTCCTCTTGAACTGCCGTGTCCACATGCACCTGCCGGCCGTGACACACCTGGGGCAGTCGGGGGCCCCAAAATCCCCCAAAATCCACTCGAAACCCCCGAAATCACTCAAAAAAAGCCCGAAATTGGCCGATTTTTTCCCAAATTTTTTCCAAATTTTTTCCAAATTTTTCCCAAATTTTCCCAAAATCCCCAATTTTTGGCTCACCTGTCCTCTTGAACTGCCTGGTCCACACGCACCTGCCAGCAGTGACACACCTGGGGCAGTCGGGTGCCCCAAAATCCACTCGAAACCCCCGAAATCACTCAAAAAAAGCCCGAAATTTGCCGAATTTTTCCAAATTTTTCCCAAATTTTCCCCAAATTTTCCCAACATTTGGCTCACCTGTCCTCTTGAACTGCCGTGTCCACACGCACCTGCCGGCCCTGACACACCTGGGGCAGTCGGGTGCCCCAAAATCCCCACAAAATCCGCCATAAATCACCACAAAATCGCCCTAAAACAACTCAAAATTTGCCGATTTTTTCCAAATTTTTCCCAAATTTTCCCAAATTTTCCCGATTTTTGGCTCACCTGTCGTCTTGAACTGCCTGGTCCACACGCACCTGCCGGCCGTGACACACCTGGGGCAGTCGGGCGCCCCAAAATCCCCCCAAAATCCCCCAAAATCGCCCTAAAACAGCCCAAAATTTGCCGATTTTTTCCCAAATTTTTCCCGAATTTTTCCCAATTTTCCCCAAATCTCTCACCTGTCCTCTTGAACTGCCGTGTCCACACGCACCTGCCGGCCCTGACACACCTGGGGCAGTCGGGCGCCCCCAAAATTCCCCAAAACTGCCACAAATCACCACAAAATCGCCCTAAACCAGCCCAAAATTGGCCGAATTTTCTCCAAATTTTTTCCAAATTTTCCCCAAATTTCCCCAAATTTTCCCCAAACCTCTCACCTGTCCTCTTGAACTGCCGTGTCCACACGCACCTGCCGGCAGTGACACACCTGGGGCAGTCGGGTGCCCCAAAATCCCCCAAAATCCCCCAAATCACTCAAAAAAAGCTCAAAATTGGCCGAATTTTTTCCAAATTTTTTCCAAATTTTTCCCAAATTTTCCCCAAATCTCTCACCTGTCCTCTTGAACTGCCTGGTCCACACGCACCTGCCGGCCGTGACACACCTGGGGCAGTCGGGCGCCCCAAAATCCCCCAAAATCACCACAAAATCGCCCTAAACCAGCCCAAAATTGGCCGAATTTTCTCCAAATTTTCTCCAAATTTTTCCAAATTTTCCCCAAATTTTCCCCAAATCTCTCACCTGTCCTCTTGAACTGCCTGGTCCACACGCACCTGCCGGCCGTGACACACCTGGGGCAGTCGAGAACCCCAAAATCCCCCAAAAATCCCCCAAAACTGCCACAAATCAGCCCAAAATTTGCCGGATTTTTCCCAAATTTTTCCCAAATTTCCCAAAATCCCCAATTTTTGGCTCACCTGTCCTCTTGAACTGCCGTGTCCACACGCACCTGCTGGCCCTGACACACCTGGGGCAGTCGGGTGCCCCAAAATCCCCCAAAATCACCCCAAAATCACCCCAAAATCACCACAAAATCGCCCTAAACCAGCCCAAAATTGGCCGAATTTTTCCCAAATTTTTTCCAAATTTTCCCCAAATTTCCCCAAATTTTCCCCAAACCTCTCACCTGTCCTCTTGAACTGCCGTGTCCACATGCACCTGCCGGCCCTGACACACCTGGGGCAGTCGGGCTTCCCAAAACCCCCAAAATCCCCCCAAAATCACCACAAAATCGCCCTAAACCAGCCCAAAATTGGCCGAATTTTTCCCAAATTTTTTCCAAATTTTCCCCAAATTTCCCCAAATTTTCCCCAAATCTCTCACCTGTCCTCTTGAACTGCCTGGTCCACATGCACCTGCCGGCCGTGACACACCGGGGGCAGTCGGGCGCCCCAAAATCCCCCAAAATCCCCGAAATCACTCAAAAAAAGCTCAAAATTGGCCGAATTTTCCCAAATTTTTTCCAAATTTTTCCCAAATTTCCCCAAATTTTCCCCAAACCTCTCACCTGTCCTCTTGAACTGCCGTGTCCACATGCACCTGCCGGCCGTGACGCACCTGGGGCAGTCGGGCGCCCCGCACGCCGCCTCGCTGCAGTTCTGCGGCGCGAAGATCTCGCGCTGGTTGATGCGACAATCGTTCTCCCGCCGGCAGCTGCCCCCGGCCCCGATGCAGGCGCCCTCGGGGCAGTTGGTGCACCACTTGCAGGGCGGGGGACCCTGGGAAAAAAAAATTTGGGGGGAAAAATGGGGATTTTGGGAAAAAACCCGGTGAGATTTGGTGGGAAAATGGGGATTTTAGGGCAAAAAACGGGGAAAAAATGGGATTTTTTAGGGTGTTTTTGGAGATTTTTTTGGAGGTTTTTGGGCTCCTGGGTGTCTGAAATTGGGATTTTGGGGGGAAAAAATGGAGATTTTGGGAAAAAAGGAGATTTTGGGAAAAATGGAGATTTTGAGAAAAATGGGGATTTTTGGTGGAAAAATGGGGATTTTGGGGGAAAAAATGGGGATTTTAAAGGTTTTTTTTTGAAGGTTTTTGGGGGTCTCAGAAGGGTTTTTGGGGTCCTGGGTGTCAAAAATTAGGATTTTGGGGGAAAAAAATGGAGATTTGGGGAAAAAAAGGAGATTTTGGGAAAAAATGGGATTTTTAGGGGAGAAAATGGGATTTTAGGGATATTTTTGGGATTTTTATAGATTTTTTTTATATTTTTGGGATTTTTTGGGGATATTTTTTGATATTTCTGGGTTATTTTTTGGGGATTTTTTATTTATTTTTTGGGATTTTTAAAATATTTTTGGGCTATTTTTTGGCTGTTTCAGGTGGGATTTTTGGGGGAATTTTTTGGATATTTTTGGAATTTTTTGGGGATTTTTTGGGGATATTTTTTGGTATTTTTGGGTTATTTTTGGTATGTTTTTGGGATTTTAAAAAATAATTTTGGGATTTTTTGGCATTTTTTTGGCGTTTTTTGAGGATTTTTTGGGATATTTTCTGGATATTTTGGGGGTTTTTTGGGATGTTTTTGGGCCATTTCAGGTGGGATTTGTTTGATTTTTTTTTTACATTTTTTGGCAGTTTTTGGGATGTTTTGGGATATTTTTGGATATTTTTGGGGATTTTTTTGGATATTTTTGGGTTATTTTTTGGCTGTTTCAGGTGGGATTTTTGGGATTTTTGTGGGATTTTTTTGGATATTTTTGGGATTTTTTGGGGATATTTTTTGGGATGTTTTGGGATATTTTTGGATATTTTTTGGGACTTTTTAAAATATTTTTGGGATATTTTTTGGCTGTTTCAGGTGGGGGTTTTGGGATTTTTTGGGGGATTTTTTTGGATACTTTTGGGATTTTTTGGGGATATTTTTTGGTATTTTTGGGTTATTTTTGGGATATTTTTTGGATTTTAAAAAATATTCTTTGGATTTTTTTGGGATTTTTTTTAATATTTTTTGGTGTATTTTGGGGTCATTTTTGAGTCATTTCAGGTGGGATTTTTTTTTTTACATTTTTGGGCTGTTTTTGGGGGTGATTTGGAATATTTTTGGGTCATTTTTGGGCTGTTTCCGGTGTGAATTTTGGGCTATTTTTGGTGTATTTTGGGTCATTTTTGGGCCATTTCAGGGAGAATATTTTTGATTTTTTTGTAACATTTTTGGGATATTTTTGGGCAGTTTTTAGGATATTATTGAGATATTTTTGGGCTATTTTGGGTCATTTTTGGGCTGTTTCAGGTGTGAATTTTGGGCTATTTTTGGTGTATTTTGGGTCATTTTGGGCCATTTCAGGCGGGATTTTTTTCCTTTTTTTTTACCATTTCTGGGATATTTTTGGGGTGATTTTGGGCTATTTTTGGGCAGTTTTTTGGCTATTTTTGGGGTGATTTTGGGATATTTTTGGGGTCTCACCCGAACTCCCCAGGGGTGCTGGGCCAGGCACTGCTGCAGCTCCCTGGGGGCAGATTTTGGGTCATTTTTAGGGCCATTTGGTAGGGATTTTTAAAATTTTTTTTTACATTTTTGGGCAGTTTTTGGGCAGTTTTTGGGATATTTTTGGGGTGATTTTGGAATATTTTTGGGTCATTTTTGGGCTGTTTCAGGTGTGAATTTTGGGCTATTTTTGGTGTATTTTGGGTCATTTTTGGGCCATTTCAGGCGGGATTTTTTTCATTTTTTTTACCATTTTTGGGCTATTTTTGGGGTGATTTTGGGATATTTTTGGGGTCTCACCGAGCCCCCCAGGGGGTGCTGGGCCAGGCACTGCTGCAGCTCCTGGGGCCGATTTTGGGTCATTTTTGGGCCATTTCAGGCGGGATTTTTTGATTTTTTTTACCATTTTTGGGCTATTTTTGGGGTGATTTTGGGCTATTTTTGGGGTGATTTTGGGATATTTTTGGGTCTCACCGAGCCCCCCAGGGGGTGCTGGGCCAGGCACTCGCTGCAGCTCCGGAGCCTCCGGCACTCCTGGGGGTCCCGGGGGGAGGGGGCGCAGGGGTGGGGGAGGGGCGAGCACCCCAGCCTGGGGGAGGGGCAATTAAACAGAATTAACAATTAATTAACGGCTAATTAATATCTAATCAATATATAATTATCACATAATAATCACTTTCGATTAATACCCAATTAACCACCCGGGAGGTAGGGGTGGGGAGGGGCGAGCACCCCAGCCTGGGGGAGGGGCCATCAAACCTCATTAATTAAAACCTAATTAACACTTAATTAAAATCTAATTAAACACCCCGAACCAGCCCTGCAGGAGGCAGGCCCCCAAAATCCCCCCCAGGGTGCCCAAATTTCAACCAAATCTCCCCAAAATCATCTTTAAATCCCCCCAAATATCCCAAAATTCCATTTAAAACCCCAAAATTCCATTTAAAACCCTCCCAAAATTCCATTTAAAACCCTCCCAAAATTCCATTTAAACCCTCCCAAAATTCCATTTAAAATCCCAAAATTCCATTTAAACCCTCCCAAAATTCCATTTAAAACCCTCCCAAAAATTCCATTTAAAATCCCAAAATTCCATTTAAAACCCTCCCAAAATTTCATTAAAAATCCCAAAATTCCATTTAAAATCCCAAAATCCCATTTAAAATCCCCCAAAATTCCATTTAAACCCCCAAAATTCCATTTTAACCCCCCAAAATCCCATTTTAACCCCCCAAAATCCCATTTTAACCCCCAAAATCCCATTTCAACCTCCCAAAATTAACCCAAAATTCCCAAAATCCCCCAATTCTCACCTCTCAGCCTCCTCAGCCCCCCGACATCTCCCCCACACCAGGCACAGGCCCCCAAAAATCCCATTTTAACCCCCCAAAATCCCATTTTAACCCCCAAAATCCCATTTTAACCCCCCAAAATCCCATTTTAACCCCCAAAATCCCATTTTAACCCCCCAAAATCCCATTTTAACCCCCCAAAATCCCATTTCAACCTCCCAAAATTAACCCCAAAATTCCCAAAATCCCCAATTCTCACCTTTCAGCCTCCTCATCCCCCCGACATCTGCCCCCACACCAGGCACAGGCCCCCCAAAATCCCATTTTAACCCCCCAAAAATCCCATTTAAACCCCCCAAAATCCCATTTTAACCCCCCAAAATCCCATTTTAACCCCCAAAATCCCATTTTAACCCCCCAAAATTCCATTTTAACCCCCCAAAATTCCATTTCAACCTCCCAAAAATTCCCAAAAATTCCCAAAAATCCCCAATTCTCACCTCTGGGCCTCCTCAGCCCCCGACACCTCCCCCCACACCAGGCACAGGCCCCCCAAAATCCCATTTTAACCCCCCAAAATCCCATTTTAACCCCCCAAAATCCCATTTTAACCCCCCAAAATCCCATTTTAACCCCCCAAAATTCCATTTTAACCCCCCAAAATCCCCTTTTAACCCCCCAAAAATCCCCATTTCAACCCCTCAAAAATAACCCAAAATTCCCAAAACCGAATTCTCACCTCTCAGCCTCCTCAGCCCCCCGACATCTGCCCCCACACCAGGCACAGGCCCCCCAAAATCCCATTTTAACCCCCCAAAATCCCATTTAAACCCCCCAAAATCCCATTTTAACCCCCCAAATTCCCCTTTGAACCCCCCCAAAATCCCATTTAAACCCCCCAAAAATCCCCTTTAAACCCCCCCAGATCCCCCAAAAATCCCCAAAAATCCGCCAAAAATCCCCCAAAAATCCCATTTAAACCCCCCAAAATCCCATTTAAACCCCCCAAAATCCCATTTTAACCCCCCAAAATCCCCTTTAAACCCCCCAAAATCCCATTTTAACCTCCCAAAAATTCTAAAATCCCCATTTCTCACCTCTCAGCCTCCCTCAGCCCCCCGACATCTCCCCCACACCAGGCACAGGCCCCCCAAAATCCCATTTTAACCCCCCAAAATTCCATTTAAACCCCCCAAAATCCCATTTTAACCCCCCAAATTCCCCTTTGAACCCCCCAAAATCCCATTTAAACCCCCAAAAATCCCCTTTAAACCCCCCCAGATCCCCCAAAAATCCCCAAAAATCCGGCCAAAAATCCCCCAAAATCCCATTTAAACCCCCCAAAATCCCATTTTAACCCCCCAAAATCCCATTTTAACCCCCCAAAATCCCCTTTAAACCCCCCAAATCCCATTTTTAACCCCCCAAAATTCCATTTCAACCTCCCAAAAATAACCCAAAATTCCCCAAAATCCCCAATTCTCACCTCTCAGCCTCCCTCAGCCCCCTGACATCTCCCCCCACACCAGGCACAGGGCCCCCCAAAATCCCATTTTAACCCCCCAAAATCCCCTTTAAACCCCCCCAAAATCCCATTTTAACCCCCCAAAATCCCATTTTAACCCCCCAAAATCTCATTTTAACCCCCAAAATTCCATTTCAACCTCCCAAAATTAACCCAAAATTCCCAAAACCAAATTCTCACCTCTCTCAGCCTCCTCAGCCCCCCGACATCTCCCCCCACACCAGGCACAGGGCCCCCAAAATCCCATTTTAACCCCCCAAAATCCCATTTAAACCCCCCAAAAATCCCATTTTAACCCCCCAATTTCCCATTTGAACCCCCCAAAATCCCATTTAAACCCCCCAAAAAATCCCCTTTAAACCCCCCCAGATCCCCCAAAAATCCCCAAAAAATCCGCCAAAATCCCCCAAAAATCCCATTTAAACCCCCCAAAATCCCATTTTAACCCCCCAAAATCCCATTTTAACCCCCCAAAAATCCCATTTTAACCCCCCCAAAAATCCCATTTTAACCTCCCAAAAATTCCCAAAATCCCCATTTCTCACCTCTCAGCCTCCTCAGCCCCCCGACATCTCCCCCCACACCAGGCACAGGCCCCCCCCTGGCTGCAGCTCTGGGGGTCCCCCAGGGCCCAGCAGGGCTCGGGGGGCACCCGCAGCCCCCAGAGCCCCCCCAGGGCCCCCCCGTCGAAGCCCCCCGAGACCAGCAGGAGCCCCCCCAGGGCGGCCAGGGCGTGGCCCACCGAGGGGGGCATGGGGGGGCCCACCACGGGAGGGGTCTGCGAAAAAACAAAAGAATAAATCAGCAAAAACTGCCTGAAAATAGCCTGGAAATAGCCTGAAAATAGCCAGAAAATAACCAAAAAATAGCCTAAAAATGTCTTGAAAATATCCTGAAAATAGCCTAAAAATGTCGTGAAAATAGGCGGAAAATAGCCTAAAAATATCCTAAAAATATCCTGGAAATTGCCTGAAAATAGCCTAAAAGTGTCCTGAAAATAGCCTGAAAATATCCTGAAAATAGCCTAAAAATAGCCTGAAAATGTCCTGAAAATATCCTAAAAATGTACTGAAAACAGCCTAAAAATAGAGCCTGAAAATAGCCAGAAAACGTCCTGAAAATATCCTTAAAATAGCCTAAAAATAGCCTGAAAATCGCCTGAAAATAGCCCGAAAATGTCCTGAAAATAGCCTAAAAGTGTCCTGAAAATGTCCTGAAAATGTCCTGAAAATGTCCTGAAAATATCTTAAAAATATCCTGAAAATTGCCTGAAAATATCCTTAAAATAGCCTGAAAATAGCCTGAAAACGTCCTGAAAATATCCTAAAAATGTCCTGAAAATATCCTAAAAATTTCCTGAAAGTCACCTAAAAATATCCTGAACGTTACATAAAAATATTCTGAAAATAGCCGAAAAATATCCTGAAAATATTTTAAAAATATTCCCAAAATACCCTGAAAATATCCTAAAAATATTCTGAAAATACCCTAAAAATATCCCAAAAATATCCTAAAATTTTCCTGAAAATATCCCAAAAATATCCTAAAAATATCCTAAAAATATTCTAAAAATATTCCCAAACCTGGGGTTTAGATGTTCCTAAAATCAGCAAAGATATCCTAAAACTATCCTAAAAATATCCTGAAAGTTACCTAAAAATAGCCTGAAAATATCCTGAAAATATCCTAAAAGTATCCTAAAAATATCCTAAAAATATCCTGAAAGTTACCTAAAAATAGCCTGAAAATATCCTAAAAATATCCTAAAAATATTCCCGAAATTGGGTTTTAAATGTTCCTAAAATCAGCAAAGATATCCTAAAAACATCCTAAAAATACCCTAAAAATATCCTGAAAATATCCTGAAAATATCCTAAAAATATTCTAAAAATATTCCCAAAATTGGGGTTTAGATGTTCCTAAAATCAGCAAAGATATCCTAAAAACATCCTAAAAATACCCTAAAAATATCCTGAAAATATCCTGAAAATATCCTAAAAATATTCTAAAAATATTCCCAAAACTGGGGTTTAAATGTTCCTAAAATCAGCAAGGATATCCTAAAAATTTCCTAAAAATATCCTGAAAGTTACCTAAAAATACCCTGAAAATAACCTAAAATTTTCCCAAAAATATCCTAAAAATATCCTGAAAATACCCTAAAAATATCCTAAACACATCCTAGAAATACCCTAAAAATATCCTGAAAATATCCTAAAAATATTCTAAAAATATTCCCGAAATTGGGGTTTAAATGTTTCTAAAATCAGCAAAGATATCCTAAAACTATCCTAAAAATATCCTGAAAGTTACCTAAAAATAGTCTGAAAATATCCTGAAAATATTCTAAAAATATCCTGAAAATACCCCAAAAATATCCTAAAATTTTCCTGAAAATATCCCAAAAATATCCTAAAAATACCCTAAAAATATCCTGAAAATAGCCTGAAAATATCTTAAAAATATCCTAAAAATATCCTGAAAATACCCTAAAATATCCTAAAAATATCCAGAATGTTACCTAAAAAAATCCTAAAAATAGCCTGAAAATATCCTAAAAATATCCTGAAAATATCCTAAAAATATCCTGAAATTTTCCTGAAAATTTCCTAAAAATATCCTGAAAATATCCCAAAAATATCCTAAAAATATCCTGAAATTTTCCTGAAAATATCCTAAAAATATCCTGAAAATATCCTAAAATTTCCCTGAAAATATCCCAAAAATATCCTAAAACTACCCTAAAAATATCCTGAAAATATCCTGAAAATATCCTAAAAATATCCTGAAAATATCCTGAAATTTTCCTGAAAATATCCTGAAAATAGCCTGAAAATATCCTAAACACATCCTAGAAATACCCTAAAAATATCCTGAAAATATCCCAAAAATATTCTAAAAATATTCCCAAAACTGGGGTTTAAATGTTCCTAAAATCAGCAAAGATATCCTAAAAATATCCTAAAAATATCCTGAAAGTTACCTAAAAATAGCCTGAAAATATCCTGAAAATATCCCAAAAACTGGGGTTTAAAAGTTCCAAAATAAGCAAAAATATCCTAAAAATATCCTAAAAATACCCTAAAAATATCCTGAAAATATCCTAAAAATATTCTAAAAATATTCTCAAAACTGGGGTTTAGATGTTCCTAAAATCAGCAAAGATATCCTAAAAACATCCTAAAAATACCCTAAAAATATCCTGAAAATATCCTAAAAATATCCTGAAAATATCCTGAAAATATCCTAAAAATATTCTAAAAATATTCCCAAAATTGGGGTTTAGATGTTCCTAAAATCAGCAAAGATATCCTAAAAATATCCTAAAAATATCCTGAAAGTTACCTAAAAATAGCCTGAAAATATCCTGAAAATATTCTAAAAATATCCTGAAAATACCCCAAAAATATCCTAAAATTTTCCTGAAAATATCCCAAAAATATCCTAAAAATACCCTAAAAATATCCTGAAAATATCCTAAAACTACCCTAAAATTATCCTGAAAATAGCCGAAAAATATCCTAAAAATATCCTGAAAATATCCTAAAATTTTCCTGAAAATATCCCAAAAATATCCTAAAAATATCCTAAAAATATCCTGAAAGTTACCTAAAAATAGCCTGAAAATATCCTGAAAATATTCTAAAAATATCCTGAAAATACCCCAAAAATATCCTAAAATTTTCCTGAAAATATCCCAAAAATATCCTAAAAATACCCTAAAAATATCCTGAAATTTTCCTGAAAATATCCTAAAAATATCCTGAAAATATCCTAAAAATATCCTAAAAATATCCTGAAAATACCCTAAAATATCCTAAAAATATCCAGAATGTTACCTAAAAAAATCCTAAAAATAGCCTGAAAATATCCTAAAAATATCCTGAAAATATCCTAAAAATATCCTGAAAATATCCCAAAAATTTCCTAAAAATATCCTGAAAATATCCCAAAAATATCCTAAAAATATCCTGAAATTTTCCTGAAAATATCCTAAAAATATCCTGAAAATATCCTAAAATTTCCCTGAAAATATCCCAAAAATATCCTAAAAATATCCTAAAAAAACCCTAAAAATATCCTAAAAATACCCTAAAAATATTCCCAAAATTTGGGTTAAAATGTTTCTAAAACCATTTTTAACCCAAATTTCACCCAATTTTCATCCAATTTTTTGGGGTACCCCCCATTTGGGACCCCCCAATTCCAGAGACCCCTCCCCAAATTCGGGGACCCCAATTCCTCCTTTCCCTGAAGCCCCCAGACCCAATTTCTCCCAAAATTGTTCTGGTTTTTGCCAATTTTTGCTCATTCTTAACCCAAATTTCACCCGATTTTCACCCGATTTTTGGGGTCCCCCCAATTCGAGACCCCCCGATTCCAGAGACCCTCCCAAATTTGGGGGACCCTCCCTGAAGCCCCCAGACCCATTTTTGCTTCATTTCTCCCCATTTTTAACCCTTTTTTGCCCATTTTTAACCCAAATTTCACCCGATTTTCACCCAATTTTTTGGGGTCCCCCCATTTTTGACCCCCCCGACTCCAGAGACCCCTCCCCAAATTCGGGGACCCCAATTCCTCCTTTCCCTGAAGCCCCCAGACCCAATTTCCACCCAAAATCTCCATTTTTAACCCTTTTTGGGCCATTTTTAACCCAAATTTCACCCAATTTTCATCCAATTTTTTGGGGTACCCCCCATTTGGGACCCCCCAGTTCCAGAGACCCCTCCTCAAATTCGGGGACCCCAATTCCTCCTTTCCCTGAAGCCCCCAGACCCAATTTCTCCCAAAATTGTTCTGGTTTTTGCCAATTTTTGCTCATTCTTAACCCAAATTTCACCCGATTTTCATCCAGTTTTTGGGGTACCCCCATTTCGGGACCCCCCGATTCCAGAGACCCTCCCAAATTCAGGGGGACCCTCCCTGAAGCCCCCAGACCCAATTTCCCTCCTAAATCTTCATTTTTAACCCTTTTTTTTGCCCATTTTTGACCCAAATTTCACCCGATTTTTCACCCAATTTTTGGGGTCCCCCCATTTCTGACCCCCCGATTCCAGAGACCCCTCCCCAAAATTCGGGGACCCCAATCCCTCCTTTCCCTGAAGCCCCCAGACCCAATTTCCACCCCAAAATCTCCATTTTTAACCATTTTTTGCCCATTTTTAACCCAAATTTCACCCTGATTTTCACTCCAATTTTTGGGGTCCCCCGCATTTCTGACCCCCCGATTCCAGAGACCCCTCCCAAATTCGGGGACCCCAATTCCTCCTTTCCCTGAAGCCCCCAGACCCAATTTCTCCCAAAATTGTTCTGGTTTTTGCCAATTTTTGCTCATTCTTAACCCAAATTTCACCCGATTTTCATCCAGTTTTTTGGGGTACCCCCATTTCGGGACCCCCCCGATTCCAGAGACCCCTCCCCAAATTTGGGGGACCCTCCCTGAAGCCCCCCAGACCCATTTTGCTTCATTTCTCCCCCATTTTTTAACCCTTTTTTGCCCATTTTTAACCCAAATTTCACCCGATTTTCACTCCAATTTTTTGGGGTCCCCCCATTTGGGACCCCCCGACTCCAGAGACCCCTCCCAAATCCGGGGCCCCCCTGAAGCCCCCCAGACCCAATTTCCACCCAAAAATCTCCATTTTTAACCATTTTTTGCCCATTTTTAACCCAAATTTCACCCGATTTTCACCCAATTTTTGGGGTCCCCCGCATTTCTGACCCCCCCGATTCCAGAGACCCCTCCCCAAATTCGGGGACCCCAATTCCTCCTTTCCCTGAAGCCCCCAGACCCAATTTCCACCCAAAATCTCCATTTTTAACCCTTTTTTGCCCATTTTTAACCCAAATTTCACCCGATTTTCACCCAATTTTTTGGGGTCCCCCCATTTGGGACCCCCCAATTCCTGAGACCCCTCCCCAAATTCGGGGACCCCAATTCCTCCTTTCCCTGAAGCCCCCAGACCCAATTTCTCCCAAAATTGTTCTGGTTTTTGCCAATTTTTGCTCATTCTTAACCCAAATTTCACCCGATTTTCATCCAGTTTTTGGGGTACCCCCATTTCGGGACCCCCCGATTCCAGAGACCCCTCCCCCAAATTTGGGGACCCTCCCTGAAGCCCCCAGACCCATTTTGCTTCATTTCTCCCCCATTTTTTAACCCTTTTTGCCCATTTTAACCCAAATTTCACCCGATTTTCACCCAATTTTTTGGGGTCCCCCCATTTTGGGACCCCCCGACTCCAGAGACCCCTCCCCAAATCCGGGGCCCCCCTGACCGGTGAGGGGGGGCAGGATCCAGGCGTTGCAGCGGATCTGGTACAGCAGGATCTCGTTGCCGAAGTCGCTGCGGTCGCTGCGGCCCCCCAGGACCACCAGGGTGTCCCCCAAAATCGCAGCAGCGTGGAAATAGTGGGGGCGGGGCTGGGGGAGGGGGGGAACCCCAAAAAAATTTTAGGGGATCCCCCCAAAAAAATCCCGAGAGCTCAGAGGCAAAAAACCCCGAAAAAATCCGAAAAAATTTGAATAAAATGGCATTAAATGAGCCCAAAATGAGGCCCAGACACCCCAAAATTTGGGGGGATCCCCCCAAAAAATTTTAGGGAGATCTTAAAAAATTTTAAGGGACACCCCAAAAAAATCCTGAGCTCAGATGCAGAGAATCCCAAAAAATTTGAATAAAATGGCATTAAATGAGCCCAAAATGAGCCCAAAATTTAGAGAGACTCCCCCAAAATTTGGGGGGATCCCCCAAAAAATTTTCAGGGGACACCCCAAAAAAATCCTGAGAGCTCAGACCCAAAAAATCCCCAAAAACCTAAAAAAAACCCCCAAAAAAGCCCCAAAAATTCAATAAAATCCCATTAAAATACCCGAAAAAAGACCCAGAAACGATCCCAAAATGAGCCCCAGACACCCCAAAAATTGGGGGGATCCCCCCAAAAAATTTTAGGGAACTCCTAAAAAATTTTAGGGGACACCCCAAAAAAAATCCCGAGAGCTCAGACCCAAAAAATCCCAAAAAAATCCCCCAAAAGCCCCCCAAAAATGGAAAAAAATCCATTAAATGACCCTAAAATGAGGCCCAGACACCCCAAAATTTGGGGGGATCCCCCCAAAAAATTTTAGGGAACTCCTAAAAAATTTTAGGGGACACCCCAAAAAAAATCCCGAGAGCTCAGACCCAAAAAATCCCCAAAAAACCCCCCCCAAAACCCCAATTTTGAACTAAATTCCATTAAATGATCCCAAAACGACCCCAAAAAACCCCAAAATTTACAAATCCCCAAAATTCCATTTCAAGACCCAAAATCCCTGTGAGACCCCCCCCAAAAAATCCCCAAAAAATCCATTTGACCCCAAAAAAATTCCATTTACACCCCAAAAATCCCATTAAAATCTCATTTAAACCCCCCCAAAAAATCCCATTTAGACCCCAAAATCCCATTTAATGACCCCAAAATTCCCCAAAATTTTATTTAAAAATCCCAAAATTCCATTTAAAGATCCCAAAATTCCATTTAAGCCCCAAAAATTCCCCAAAAAATCCAATTTAACCCCTTTAAAATCCCCAAAAATCTCCCAAAAATCCCATTTAATCCCCAAAAATCCCATTTAAATCCCATTTAATCACCCCAAACCCACCCAAAATTTCCCAAATTTCCCCAAAATTCCCCAAATTTATTTTTCCCTCACCTTGGCCCCCCTGGCAGGTGCCAGCAGCTCCAGGTGAGCCGGGGCCAGCTGCAGGGACCCCCAAAAATCCCCCAAAATTCCATTTTAACCCCCAAAATCCCATTTAATGACCCCAAAATTTCCCAAATTTTCCCCAAATCACCCCAAAATTTCCCAAATTTATTTTTCCCTCACCTTGCTGCCCCTGGCAGGTGCAGCAGCTCCAGGTGAGCCGGGCCAGGTGCAGGAACCCCCAAAAATCCCCCAAAAATCCCCAAAAAATCCCATTTTAACCCCCAAAAATCCCATTTAATGACCCCAAAATTTCCCAAATTTCCCCAAAATTTCCCAAATTTTATTTTCTCTCACCTTGTCCCCCCTGGCAGGTGCCAGCAGCTCCAGGTGAGCCGGGCCAGCTGCAGGGACCCCCAAAAATCCCCCAAAAATCCCCCAAAAATCCCATTTTAACCCCCAAAAATCCAATTTAATGACCCCAAAATTTCCCAAATTTTCCCAAAATTCCCAAAATTTCCCTTTCTCTCACCTTGCTGCCCCTGGCAGGCGCCAGCAGCTCCAGGTGAGCCGGGCCAGCTGCAGGGACCCCCAAAAATCCCCCAAAAATCCCCCAAAAAATCCCATTTTAACCCCCCAAAATCCCATTTAATGATCCCCTAAAAATTCCCAAATTTCCCCAAAATTTCCAAAATTTTATTTTCTCTCACCTTGGCCCCCCTGGCAGGTGCCAGCAGCTCCAGGTGAGCCGGGCCAGCTGCAGGAACCCCAAAAATCCCCCAAAAATCCCATTTTAACCCCCCAAAAATCCCATTTAATCACCCCAAAATTTCCCAAATTTTCCCAAAATTTCCCAAATTTATTTTCTCTCACCTTGGCCCCCCTGGCAGGTGCCAGCAGCTCCAGGTGAGCCGGGCCAGCTGCAGGGACCCCCAAAAATCCCCCAAAAATCCCCAAAAAATCCCATTTTAACCCCCAAAAATCCAATTTAATGACCCCAAAATTTCCCAAATTTTCCCAAAATTCCCAAATTTCCCTTTCTCTCACCTTGCTGCCCCCTGGCAGTATGCCAGCAGGCTCCAGGTGAGCCGGGCCAGCTACAGGGACCCCCAAAAATCCCCCAAAAATCCCCGAAAAATCCCATTTTAACCCCCAAAAATCCCATTTAAATCCCATTTTAACCCCCAAAAATCCAAATTAACGACCCCAAACTTTCCCAAATTTCCCCAAATTTCCCCAAAATTTATTTTCTCTCACCTTGGCCCCCCTGGCAGGCGCCAGCAGCTCCAGGTGAGCCGGGCCAGCTGCAGGGACCCCCAAAAATCCCCCAAAAATCCCATTTAAATCCCATTTAATGACCCCAAATCACCCCAAATCACCCCAAAATCATCCCAAAATTTCCCCAAATTTCCCAAAATTTATTTTTCTCTCACCTTGCTGCCCCTGGCCGGCGCCAGCAGGCTCCAGGTGAGCCGGGCCAGCTGCAGGGACCCCCAAAATCCCCTCAAAAATCCCCAAAAAATCCCATTTTAACCCCCAAAAATCCCATTTAATGATCCCAAATTTTCCCAAAATTTCCCCAAATTTCCCAAAATTTATTTTCTCTCACCTTGGCCCCCCTGGCAGGCGCCAGCAGCTCCAGGTGAGCCGGGCCAGCTGCAGGGACCCCCAAAATCCCCAAAATCCCCCAAAAATCCCATTTTAACCCCCAAAATCCCATTTAATGACCCCAAAAATTCCCAAATTTCCCCAAAATTTCCAAAATTTTATTTTCTCTCACCTTGGCCCCCCTGGCAGGTGCCAGCAGCTCCAGGTGAGCCGGGCCAGCTGCAGGGACCCCCAAAAATCCCCCAAAAATCCCATTTTAACCTCAAAAAATCTCATTTTAACCCCCAAAAATCCCATTTAATCACCCAAACCCACCCAAAATTTCCCCAAATTTTCCCCAAATTTCCCTTTCTCTCACCTTGGCCCCCCTGGCAGGTGCAGCAGCTCCAGGTGAGCCGGGCCAGCTGCAGGGACCCCCAAAAATCCCCCAAAAATCCCATTTAAATCCCATTTAATGACCCCAAATCACCCCAAATCACCCCAAAATCATCCCAAAATTTCCCCAAATTTCCCAAAATTTCCCTTTCTCTCACCTTGCTGCCCCTGGCCGGCGCCAGCAGGCTCCAGGTGAGCCGGGCCAGCTGCAGGCTGTACAGCTCCGCGCTCGGCCCCACCCGCTCCACGTGGAACCGCTGCCCCCCAAACACCCAGAGCGACCCCGAGGGCTCGTGGAACGAGGCTGAGTGACCGTAGATGCCTGGGGGGGGGAATTTGGGAAATTTTGGGGCATTTTGGGTCATTTTGGGAGATTTTGGGTTGATTTTGGGGGGATTTTGGGAGGATTTTGAGGACATTTTGGGAGATTTTGGCGTCATTTTGGGGGGATTTTGGGGGAATTTTGGGTGATTTTTGGGGTGATTTTGTGTCATTTTGGGGGGATTTGGGGATATTTGGGATGATTTTGGGGTGATTTTGGGGGGATTTAGGAGGGATTTTTGGTGATTTTAGGGGGGATTTTGGGAGGATTTTGGGGGGATTTTGGGGACATTTTGGGGTTATTTTGTGTCATTTTGGGAGGATTTGGGGATATTGGGGGTGATTTTGGGTGATTTTAAGAAGGTTTGGGGTGATTTTGGGAGGATTTTGGGAGATTTTTGGGGGATTTTGGGGTGATTTTGGGAGGGGGCTCCAGGTGGAACCGCTGCCCCCCAAACACCCAGAGGGACCCCGAGGGGGTGGAACGAGGCTGAGTGAGCAGAGATACCTGGGGGGAATTTGGGAAATTTTGGGATGATTTTGGGTTATTTTGGGAGATTTTAGGGTGATTTTGGGGGGATTTTGGAGGGATTTTTGGTGATTTTGGGGGGATTTTGGGTGATTTTCGGAAGGTTTGGGAGTGATTTTGGGATGATTTTGGGTGATTTAAGGAAGGTTTGGGGGTGATTTTGGGTCATTCAAGGATGATTTGGGGGTCATTTTGGGACGATTTTGGGGTTATTTTGGGATGATTCTGGGGGGATTTTTGGGGGATTTAGTCATTTTGGGATGATCTTGGAGGGATTTGGGGGTCATTTTGGGGTGATTTTGGGTTATTTTGGGAGTCATTTTGGGAGATTTTAGGGGATTTTGGGTGATTTTAGGAAGGTTTGGAGTCATTTTGGGGGACTTTGGGGTGATTTGGGGAAATTTTGGGGCTATTTTTGGGTGATTTTTGGAAAGTTTGGGGTGATTTTGGGATGATTTTGGGTGATTTAAGGAAGGTTTGGGGGTGATTTTGGGTCATTCAAGGGATGATTTGGGGGTCATTTTGGGGACGATTTTGGGTTATTTTGGGATGATTCTGGGGGGATTTTGGGGGGATTTGGGGTCATTTTGGGATGATCTTGGAGGGATTTGGGGTCATTTTGGGGTGATTTTGGGTTATTTTGGGGTCATTTTGGGAGATTTTAGGGGGATTTTGGGTGATTTTAGGAAGGTTTGGAGTCATTTTGGGGGACTTTGGGGTGATTTGGGGGAAATTTTGGGGCTATTTTGGGTGATTTTTGGAAAGTTTGGGGTGATTTTGGGAGGATTTTGAGGACATTTTGGGGTGATTTTGGGATCATTTCAGGGGGATTTTGGGTTATTTCGGGAGATTTTGGGTGATTTTGGGGACATTTTGGGGTGATTTTGTGTCATTTTGGGAGATTTTGGGGGAATTTGGGATGATTTTGTGTTATTTTGGGATGATTTTGGGGGGATTTTTGGTGATTTTAGGAAGGTTTGGAGTCATTTTGGGGGACTTATTTGGGGGAAATTTTGGGGCTATTTTGGGTGATTTTTGGAAAGTTTGGGGTGATTTTGGGAGGATTTCGAGGACATTTTGGGGCGATTCTGGCGGATTTTGGGTGATTTTGGGGCATTTTGGGAGATTTTTGGGAATTTTGGGGGATTTTGGGACATTTGGGGAGGGGGCTCCAGGTGGAGCCGCTGCCCCCCAAACACCCAGAGGGACCCCGAGGGGGTGGAACGAGGCTGAGTGACCAGAGATACCTGGGGGGGAAATTTGGGAAATTTTGGGGAGATTTTGGGGGATTTTGGGTCAATTTCCCCAAATTTTCCCCATTTTTCACCCCAAATTTTCCCCATTTTTCCCCCAAACATTTCCCCAATTTTTCCCATTTTTTCCCCCAAATTTTTCCCCAATTTTTCCACTTTTCACCCCAAAATTTCCCCAAATTTTCCCTCAATTTTCCCCCAATTTTTCCCAATTTTTTCCCCCAATTATTCCCCAATTATTCCCATTTTCCTTGAAATTTTCGAATTTTCCCATTTTTCACCCCAAATTTCTACCATTTTTCCCCCAATTTCCCCAAATTTCCCCCAATTTTTCCCAATTCCCCCTCAAATTTTTTGCCATTTTTTCCCCATTTTTCACTCCAAAAATTTTTCCCAATTTTTCTTATTTTCCCTCAATTTCCCCCAAATTTCCTCCATTTTCTCCCCCAATTTCCCCAGTTTTCCCCAATTTCCCCAAATTTTTTTCCCAATTTTTCCCCAATTTTCCCTCAATTTTTTCTCAAATTTCCCAATTTTCCCCAATTTTTCCCCCCAAATTTTCCCCAATTTTTCCCCCACATTTTTTGCCATTTTTTTCCGATTTTTAGCCCCCAAAATTTTTCCAAATTTTTCCTATTTTCCCTCAATTTCCCCCATTTTTTCCCCATTTCCCCCAATTTTTCCCCCAATTATTCCCATTTTTTCCCCCCAAATTTTCCCGAATTTTTCCCATTTTTCACCCCACTACGCCCCCATTTTCCCCAAATTTTCCCCAACTTTTTCCCATTTTCCCCCAAATTTTCCCCAAATTTTCCCATTTTCACCCCAATTCTCCCCCAAATTTCCCCGATTTTCCCCCAATTTCCCCAAATTTTTTCCCAATTTTTCCACTTTTCACCCCAAAATTTCCCAAAATTTTTCTTATTTTCCCTCAATTTTCCCCCATTTTCCCCCAATTTCCCCAAATTTTCCCCAATTTTTTCCCCAATTTTCCCTCAATTCTTTCACAAATTTCCCGAATTTTCCCTAATTTTCCCCCAATTTTTTCCCATTTTTTCCCCCAAATTTTTCCCAATTTTTTTCCCACTTTTCACCCCAAAAATTTCCCCAAATTTTCCCTCAATTTTCCCCCAATTTTCCCAATTTTTCCCCAATTATTCCCCAATTATTCCCATTTTCCCGCCCTTGAAATTTTCCGAATTTTTCCCATTTTTCACCCCAAATTTCTACCATTTTTCCCCAATTTCCCCCCAAATTTCCCCCAATTTTTCCCAATTCCCCCTCAAATTTTTGCCATTTTTTCCCATTTTTCCTCCAAAATTTTTCCAATTTTTTCTTATTTTCCCTCAATTTCCCCCAAATTTCCTCCATTTTCTCCCCAATTTCCCCAGTTTTCCCCAATTACCCCAAATTTTTCCCAATTTTTCCCCAATTTTCCCTCAATTTTTTCTCAAATTTCCCCGAATTTTCCCCAATTTTCCCCCCAAATTTTCCCCAATTTTCCCCCACATTTTTTTTGCCATTTTTTCCCATTTTTCACCCCAAAATTTTTCCAAATTTTTCCTATTTTCCCTCAATTTTCCCCATTTTCCCCCATTTTTCCCCCAATTATTCCCCAATTATTCCCATTTTTCCCCCCCAAATTTTCCCGAATTTTTCCCATTTTTCACCCCTCACCCCCATTTTTCCCCAAATTTTCCCCAATTTTTTCCCCAAATTTTCCCCAATTTTTCCCATTTTTCACCCCAATTTTTCACCCCCAAATTTCCATGATTTTCCCCAATTTCCCCAAATTTTTCCCATTTTTTTCCCCAATTTCCCCCAATTTTTTCTCAAATTTCCCCGAATTTCCCGAATTTTCCCCAATGTTTTCCCAATGTTTCCCCCAAGCTTTTACCATTTTTCCCATTTTCACTCCAAAATTTTTCCAATTTTTCTTATTTTCCCTCCATTTTCCCCCCAATCTCCCCCATATTTCCCCCCGATTTTCCCCCAATTTCCCCAAATTTTTTGGGCTGTTTACCTGTGGGGGGTCCCAGCCCTGGGCTCCCATCCCCATTTCCCCTCAATTTCCCCAAATTTTTTCCCCAATTTTTCCCCAATTTCTTCTCAAATTTTCCCAAATTTTCCCCAATTTTTTGCCATTTTTTCCCATATTTCACCCCAAAATTTTTCCAATTTTTCTTATTTCCCCTCCAATTTCCCCCCAAATTTCCCCCGATTTTCCCCCAATCCCCCCCAAATTTTTGGGCGGTTTACCTGTGGGGGGGGTCCCTGTCTGGGCGCCCACCCCCCATTTTTGGGTCTGGGGGTCGAAGATGAGCAGTTCTGTGTTGAAGCCGTTCTGGGGGGAGAAGCCCCCGACCAGGAAAACGCCCCAGGGACCCCCCGAGGTCAGCGAGTGCCCGGCCACGGCGGGGACCTGCGGGGCCTGGGGGCCCGAAATTGGGGTCAGCACCCCGAAATTCGGGATGGGAACCCCAAATTCGGGATGGGGACCCCGAAATTTGGGATGGGGACCCCGAAATTTGGGATGGGGACCGAAAATAGGGATGGGAACCCCAAATTCGGGATGGGGACCCCAAATTCGAATCAGCACTTGAAATTCGGGATGGGAGCCCCAAATTCGGGATGGGGACCCCTGAAATTCGGGATGGGAACCCCGAAATTCGGATGGGAACCCCAAATTCGGGATGGGGACCCCAAATTCGGAATCAGCACCCCGAAATTGGGGATGGGAACCCCAAATTCGGAATCAGCACCCCGAAATTCGGGATGGGAACCCCGAAATTTGGGATGGGGACCCCGAAATTCGGGATGGGAACCCCGAAATTGGGGATGGGAACCCCGAAATTTGGGATGGGGACCCCGAAATTAGGGATGGGAACCCCAAATTCGGGATCAGCACCCCGAAATTAGGGATGGGGACCCCGAAAATTGGGATGAACATCCCGAAATTCGGGATAGGCACCCCAAATTCGGGATCAGCACCCCGAAAATTTGGATCAGCACCCCGAAATTAGGCATCAACACCCCGAAATTTGGGAAAGGGACCCCGAAAACTGGGATCAGCACCCAGAAAATTGGGATGGGGAACCCGAAAATTGGGATCAGCACCCCGAAATTGGGGATGGGGACCCCGAAATTCGGGATGGGAACCCCAAATTCGGGATCAGCACCCCGAAATTAGGGATCAACACCCCGAAATTTGGGAAAGGGACCCCGAAAACTGGGATCAGCACCCCGAAAATTGGGATGGGGAACCCGAAAATTGGGATCAGCACCTGAAATTTGGGATGGGAACCCCAAAATTGGGGATCAGCAACCTGAAATTTGGGATGGGAACCCCCGAAATTGGGGGTCAGCACCCGAAATTGGGGCCAGCACCCCGAAAATTGAGATGAAGACCCCGAAAATTTGGATCAGTACCCCGAAAATTTGGATCAGTACCCCGAAATTAGGGATGGGAACCCCGAAACTGGGGTCAGCACCCCGAAATTTGGGATGGGGACCCCAAATTCGGGGTCAGCACCCGAAATTTGGTATGGGGACCCCAAAATTTGGGTCAGCACCCCGAAATTTGGATCAGCACCCCGAAATTCGGGATGGGGACCCCGAAATTGGGATCAGCACCCCGAAAATTGAGATGGGTACCCCAAAAATTTGGATCAGTACCCCGAAAATTTGGATCAGTACCCCGAAATTGGGGTCAGCACCCCGAAATTAGGGATGGGAACCCCAAATTCGAGATCAGCACCCCAAAATTCGGGATCAGCACCCCGAAATTGGGATGGGAACCCCAAATTCGGGATCAGCACCCCGAAATTTGGGATGGGCACCCCGAAATTGGGATGGGGACCCCAAATTCGGGATCAGCACCCTGAAATTTGGGATCAGCACTCCGAAATTTGGGGATGGGGACCCCGAAATTTGGGATCAGCACCCCGAAATTCGAGATCAGCACCGCGAAATTTGGGGATGGATACCCCGAAATTTGGGGTCAGCACCCCGAAATTTGGGGATAGGAACCCCAAATTCGGGATCAGCACCCTGAAATTTGGGATCAGAACCCCGAAATTCGGGATCAGCACCCTGAAATTTGGGATGGGGACCCCAAATTCGGGATGGGGACCCGAAAATTTGGGATCAGCACCCGAAAATTTGGGATCAGGACCCCGAAATTTGGGGGTTAAGGGACAAAATTTGGGGGTCAGGGGATGAAATTTCGAGGTTAGAAGCTCAAATTTGGGATCTGGAATCGAAAATTTGGGGTTGAGGGGCCGAAATTCGAGATGGGGACCCCAAAATTTGGGATCAGGATCCCCAAATCTGGGACTGGGACCCCAAAATTTGGGATCAGGATCCCCAAATCTGGGACTGGGACCCCAAAATTTGGGATCAAGACCCCAAAATTTGGGATCAGAACCCCGAAATTTGGGGGTTAGGGGCTGAAATTTGGGGGTTAGGGACTCAAATTTGGGATGTGGAGCTCGAAATTTGGGATTGGGTCCCCGAAATTCGGGATCAGCACCCCAAAATTTGGGATCGACACCCCGAAATCCGGGATCAGCACCCCAAAATTTGGGGGGTCAGGAGCCCGGAATTTGAGCTGATTTTGGGGAGAGCTCCAGGTGAATTTTGGGTGAATTTGGGGTCAATTTTGGGTGAATTTCGGGTCAATTTTGGGTGAATTTGGGGTGAAATTTTGGGTGAATTTCGGGTGAGCTCCAGGTGAATTTTGGGTGAATTTTGGGTGAAATTTGGGTGAATTTCGGGTCAATTTTGGGTGAATTCCAGGTGAGCTCCAGGTGAATCTCAGGTGAGTTTTTGGCCCAATTTCAGGTGAATCTCAGGTGAGTTTCAGGTGAGCTCCAGGTAAATCTGAGGTGAATTTTGGGCTCAATTTCAGGAGAATTTCGGGTCAATTTTGGGCTGAATTTGGGGTGAAATTTGGGTGAATTTCGGGCTGAATTTGGGCTGATTTCAGGTGAGCTCCAGGTAAATTTGAGGTGAATTTTGGGCTGAACTTCAGGTGAATTTCGGGTGAATTTTGGGCTGATTTCAGGTGAGCTCCAGGTAAATCTCAGGTGAGTTTCAGGTGAGCGCCAGGGGAATTTTGGGCCAGTTCCAGGTGACCCCAGTGACCCCAGGTGACCCCAGGTGACCCCCAGGGTGAGTTTCAGGTGACCCCCAGGGTGACCCCCAGGTGAGCTTTCCCCAGGTGACCCCCAGGTGATTTCAGGTGATCCCAGGTGACCCCCAAGGTGAGTTTCAAGTGACACCACATGACCCTCAGGTGTGCCCAGGTGAGTTTCAGGTGACCCCAGGTGACCCCCAGGTGAGTTTCTCAGGTGATGCCCAGGTGTACCCCCCAGGTGACCCCAGGTGAGTTTCAGGTGTCCCAAGGTGATCCCCAGGTGACCCCCCAGGTGAGCCCCAGGTGACCCTCAGGTGACTCCCAGGTGACCCCAGGTGTGCCCAGGTGAGTTCAGGTGACCCCCAGGTGACGCCCCAAGTGACTCCCAGTGACCCCAGGTGTACCCAGGTGACCCCCAGGTGAATTTCAGGTGACCCCCAGTGACAGTGACCCCCAGGTGTGCCCAGGTGACCCCCAGGTGACCCCCAGGTGAGACCCCAAGGTGACCCCCAGGTGTGCCCAGGTGAGTTTCAGGTGACCCCCAGTGACCCCCAGGTGACCCCCAGTGACCCCCAGGTGTGCCCAGGTGAGTTTCAGGTGCACCCAGGTGACCCCAATGACCCCCAGGTGACCCCCAGGTGAGTTTCACGTGACCCCAGGTGTGCCCAGGTGAGTTTCAGGTGACCCCAGGTGATCCCCAGGTGTACCCAGGTGTGCCCAGGTGAGTTTCAAGGTGACCCCCAGGTGAGTCCCCCAGGTGTGCCCAGGTGACCCCAGGTGATTCCAGGTGAGTTTCAGGTGACCCCAGGTGTGCCCAGGTGACCCCCAGGTGAGTTTCAGGTGATCCCAGGTGTGCCCAGTGACCCCCAGGTGTGCCCAGGTGAGCCCAGGTAAGTTTCAGATGACCCCCAGTGACCCCAGGTGTGCCCAGGTGTGCTCAGGTAACCCCCAGGTGACCCCCAGGTGAATTTTCAGGTGACCCCAGGTGTACCCAGATGACCCAAGTGACCCCCAGGTGACCCCAGATGAAGTTTCAGATGACCCCCAGGTGACCCCGTGACTCCCAGTGACCCCCAGGTGTGCCCAGGTGAGCCCCAGGTAACCCCCAGGTGACCCAAGGTGAATTTCAGGTGACCTCAGGTGTGCCCAGGTGAATTTCAGGTGACCCCAGTGAGCCCCCAGGTGTGCCCAGTGACCCCCAGGTGACCCCCAGGTGAGCTCAGGTGACCCGAGATGTGCTCAGGTGAGTTTCAGGTGACCCCAGGTGACCCCCAGGTGACCCCCAGGTAACATTTTCCAGGTGACCCCCAGGTGACCCCCAGGTGTACCCCAGGTAGCTCCCAGGTAACACCCAGGTGAGCCCAGGTGAGTTTCAGGTGATCCCCAGGTGAACTTCAGGTGACTCCCAGGTGACCCCAGGTGAATTTCAGGTGACCCCAGGTGTGCTCAGGTGACCCCCAGGTGACCCCAGTGACCCCCGGGTGAGTTTCAGGTCACCCCCAGGTGTGCTCCAGGTGACCCCCAGGTGACCCCCCAAGTGACCCATGAGGTGAGTTTCAGGTGATCTCAGGTGTGCCCAGGTGAGGTTTCAGGTGACCCCAGGTGACCCCCCCAAGTGACCCCAGGTGATCTCAGGTGTGCCCAGGTGTGCTCAGGTGAATTTCAGGTGACCCCCAGGTGAGTTTCAGGTGTGCCAAGGTGACCCCTCAGGGTGTGCCCAGGTGAGTTTCAGGTGACCCCAGGTGACCCCCAGGCGACCCCAGGTGAGTTTCAGGTGATCCCAGGTGACCCCAGTGACTGACAGGTGAGTTTCAGGTGACCCCAGTGACCCTCAGGTGACCCCAGGTGAGTGCCCAGGTGACCCCAGGTGAATTTCAGGTGACCCCAGGTGACCCTCCCAGGTGACTCCCAGGTGACCCCAGTGACCCCAGCAGGTGACCCCAGGTGAGTTTCAGGTGACCCCAGTGACCCCCAGGTGACCCCAGTGACCCCCAGGTGTGCCCAGGTGAGTTTCAGGTGACCCCCAGGTGACCCCAGTGACCCCCCAGGTGACCCCCAGTGACCCCCTAGTGACCCCCGTGCTCACCTGCAGGCGCCACTGCAGCGAGCTCAGGTTGAGCAGCCAGGTGTCCGAGGCCACACCTGCCCAGGTGAGCCCCCCCACCACCAGCAGCGCCCCTCCCCCCGGCAGGGGCGTGGCCGCGTGCAGGTAACGGGGGGCGGGGCCAGGGCCGCCCTGCCCCTCCCCGCCAGCACCTGTGTCCAGCGCATCGGCCAGAGAGAACCTGGGACAGGTGAGAGACAGGTGAGAGACAGGTGAGAGACAGGTGAGACAGGTGAGAGACAGGTGAGATACAGGTGAGAGTATGGACAGGTGAGAGACATGGACAGGTGAGACAGGTGAGAGACAGGTGAGATACAGGTGAGATACAGGTGAGATACAGGTGAGAGACAGGAGACAGGTGAGACAGGTGAGAGACAGGTGAGGGAGACAGGTGAGATACAGGACAGGTGAGAGACAGGTGAGAGACAGGTGAGAGACAGGTGAGAGACAGGTGAGATACAGGTGAGACAGGTGAGACAGGTGAGACAGGTGAGAGCCCCAGGTGAGATACAGGTGAGACAGGTGAGATATGGACAGGTGAGACACAGTGGACACAGAGACAAGTGAGACAAGGTGGAAGGAAACGTGGCAGGAAAGGAATGGATCCCAGTGCCCAGGTGAGCCCAGGTGGACCACAAAGATTCATCACCCCGATTTGGGGGTGATTTTGGTGATTTTAGTGCCCCATGCTTTGGGGTGATTTTTGGCCATTCCCATCATCCCTCGACGAAGTGGATTTTGGGGTGCTCTAGGCCGGATTTTGAAAGGTGGATTCTTTGGGGCTTCGGGTGACATCTCTTTGGGACATTTGGGGGTGATTTTTGCGCTTCTGGCGGCTTTTGGGGGTGATTTTGGGATATTTGGGGTGATTTTGGGATGATTTCGTGATTTTTGGGTGCCTCTGAGTGCGATCTTTGGGGTGATTTTGGGCCATTTCCCATCATCCCGACTGCTGATTCTTGTGCCCCGGGCAAAGTTTTTGGGGCTTTACCTTTGGGGTATGCTTTGGGCAGTTTTTGATGATTTTCGGATATTTGTGTGTGATTTTGGACCATTCCATTCCTGGACTTTGGGGGTGATTTTGGGGTAAGTGTTTCTGCGCTGCTCGGGGTGATTTTTGGGCCATTTCATCTGACACACAGAATAGACGCTCTGTGATTTTGTAGGGTGCTCTAAGCGCTTGGGATGAGGATTTCTCGGATATTTGGGGATAATTTTGGGCTATTTTACTCAGGGACGGCGGTGATTTTTGCTGTTCTGGCGGGAGCTCGGGTGATTTTGGGATATTTTGTGATGGGTGCTCTAGCGGTTGGGGATGATTTTTTGGGACATTTGGGGTGTAATATTTCGGGGCCATTTTACCCTGGATGGTGATGAAGCATGTTCTGGCGATTTTTGGGTGACATCGATATTTGTGACTTTTTTGATGCCCAGCAGGTGCCTTTAGGCGACGTGATTTTGGGCACACCTGTGATCTTTAGTGGCTTCTGCGTCTTTGAAGGTGACTTTTTGGAGCCTGGCTTCTGCCGCTTTTGGGTGATCTCTTTGGGCCATCTGTGACTTTGGGGCACTCCAATCGGCTTTGTGATCTTTGGGCATCTCAGCTGACTTTTGGGACATCTGTGATCTTTGGGGCTGTCCCATAGCCTCTTGGCAGAAGTGATCTTTTGGGGCCTGGCATAAGCTTTGTCAATCTCACGCAGATCTCACAGTCCCCTGGGCCAGGCTGAGCGGAAGATGCTCAGGAGGGTCCGCTTTTGCGCCAGGCACCACGCTGCAGGTCCGTGGCGGCGAGGAAGCCGCTGGGGAGTCCTGGGGAAATTTGGGGAGAAATCTGGGGATTTTGGGAAATTTGGGGAGAAATTTGGGACATTTGGGGAGAAATCTTTGCGCTTTGGGGATCTTTTGGGGATTTTTGGGATTAGGGGCTGTGGCCCAGGAAGCCGCTGAGTCCTGGGGAATTTGGGAGAAATTCGAGATTTTGGGAAATTTGAGGGAAAATTTGGGGATCTTTTGGGGGATTTGGGGATTTTGGGGATTTCTTTTGGGTGATTTTTTGGGGGTTTTAGGGCTGTGCCCCAGGAAGCAGCTGGGGAGTCCTGGGGGATTTTTGGGGAGAAATTCGGGGATTTTGGGAAATCGGGGAAATTTGGAGAGTTTGGGGTGAAATTTGGAGATTTTGGGGATTTTTTGGGATTTTGGGGATTTTTGGGTGACTTTGGGGATTTTTTAAGTGATTTTTAGTTTTAGGGGCTGTGGTCCAGGAAGGGCTGGGGAGTCCTGGGGGATTTTGGGGAGAAATTGGGATTTTGGGATATTTGGGGGAAATTTGAGAGTTTGGGGTGAAATTTTGGGGATTTTAAAAAGACTTTTTGGGGATTTTTGGGGATTTTGGGGGTTTTAGGGCCAGCACAGGAAGGCTGGGGAGTCCTGGGGATTTTGGGGAGAAATTCGGGGATTTTTGGGAAATTTGAGGGAAATTGGGGGATTTCTTTTGGGGATTTTGGGATTTTTGGGATTTTGGGGGATTTTTGGGGGATTTTAGTTTAGGGGCTGTGGTCCAGGAAGCCGGCTGGGGAGTCCTGGGGATTTTGGGGAGAAATTGAGATTTTGGGAAATTTGAGGGAAATTGGGGGATTTTTTGGGGATTTTTGGGGATTTTGGGCATTTTGGGGATTTTGGAGATTTTTGTGGGGATTTTGGGGTTTTAGGGCTGTGCCCTAGGAAGTGGCTGGGGAGTCCTGGGGATTTTGGGGAGAAATTCCGGGGAATTTGGGAAATTTGGGGAAATTTTGAGAGTTTGGGGTGAAATTTGGGATTTTGAAAGATTTTTGGGATTTTTTGGGGGTTTTAGGGGCTGTGACGCAGGCAGGCTGGGGAGTCCTGTGGATTTTGGGGAGAAATCTCGGGATTTTGGGAAATTTGGGGAAATTTGGGGAATTTTGGGATTTTTGGGGATTTTTGGGGGTTTTAGGGCTGTGGCCCAGGAAGTGGCTGGGGAGTCCTGGGGGAGAAATTTGGGAGATTTTGGAAATTTGGGGAAATTTGGAGATTTTTGGGGGATTTTTGGGTGATTTTTGGGGTTTTTAGGGCTGTGCCCCAGGAAGCAGCTGGGGAGTCCTGGGGGGATTTTGGGGAGAAATTCGGGGATTTTGGGAAATTTGAGGGGAAATTGGGGATTTTTGGGGATTTTTGGGATTTTTGGGGATTTTTTTGGGATTTTGGGGATTTTTTGGGTGATTTTTGGGGATTTTGGGGGTTTTAGGGGCTGTGGCCCAGGAAGTGCGGCTGGGGAGTCCTGGGGATTTTGGGGAGAAATTCGGGGATTTTGGGGAAATTCTGAGGGAAAATTGGGGGATTTTGGGATTTTTGATTTTTGTGGATTTTTGGGACTTTTTGGGGATGGGTGATTTTTGCTTTTAGGGCTGTGGTCCAGGAAGTGGCTGGGGAGTCCTGGGGGGATTTTGGGGAGAAACTCGAGATCCTGGGAAACTTTGGGGAAACTCTGGGGAAATCTTGGGAACCTTTTGGGGACTTTTGGAGATCTTTGGGGTCTTTTAGGGGCTGTGGTCCGAAGTGGCCTGGGGATTTCGAGAAATCTCGAGATTTTCTGGGAAACTGACCTAGGAAATTTGAAACTCGGAGATCTTTGGGATTTTGTTTTAGGGCTGTGCCACAGGAAGCTGCTGAGGGTCCCGGATTTCTGGAGAAATCTCGAGGACTTTGGGAAACTGAGGGAAACTGGGGGACTTTTGGGGATTTCTTTTGATCTTTGGGGGTCTTTAGGGCCGAGCCCAGGAAGTGGCTAGGAGTCCTGGGGGATCTTTGAGAACCTTGGAGATCTTTGGAAAATCTTGGGGTGAAATTTTGGAAATCTTTGGGTCCTTTGGGATAAAAATCCAGGGAGAGCCTTAGGGCAGGAACTGGGGTGAAATCCTTGGAGGATTCTCTCAGGGACTTTTAGGAGGACTCTGGGCCTGACCTTTCCAGGATCTTTGGGGACACCCCTGGTGAAACTTTGGGGGAGCCTCGCACATTTGGGGATTCCTTTGGGGTGAAAACTATGATCTTTGGGGACATCGTGAAATCCAGGAATCCTTGGTCCATTTCCAGGTGAAGTGGTGTCCAGGATCTGGGGAGACTTTGATCTTTGGTGAACCTTTCAGTGACTTTTGTAAATTTTGGGCTTTTGTGTGCAGAACTCAGGATCTTTGCGCTTTTGGGGTGGAGCTCTCAGGATCTTTGTGCCTTTCATAGGTGAATCCCTTGCATGATCTTTGGGGTGATTCTTTGAGCCTGTAAGTGCACCTCTCAGCCGATCTTTGGGATGGGTCTTTGTGGCTCTTTGCAGGTGATTTCCTGTGGATCGGATCTTGGATCTTTTGGACGATCTTTGGCTTTGAGGTGATTTCTGGCTTTTTGTGAATCCTTTGGGTAATCCAGTGGCTGATTTTGGGATTTGGATCTTTTGGCTTTTGCGCTTTTGGTCTTTGGCTTGTGAACTCTCAGGTGATCTTTGGGACGGATCTTTGGTTTTGGGACGCATCTTTGGGTGCCTGGCACCTTTGTGCATTTTTGGGTGATTTTAGGTGATTTTGATGGATCTTTTGGGGTTTTTGAATCTTTGGTGAATTTTTCCAGGTGATCTTTGGGACGGATCTTTAGGGTGATCTTTGGGACGGATTTTGGCCTTTTGGGCGTTTTATCTTTGGCTTTTTAGCGGCAACTTTTGGGTGACTTTTGGGATGGACTTTTGGGGTTTTGGTGTTTTTGCAAATTTTTCAGTGCACTTTTGGGATGGATTTTAGAGTGATTTGGGATGGATTTTGGGTTTTTTCAGGGTGATTTTTGTGGTTTTGGGGTGATTTTGGGGTGGATTTTGAGGTGATTTTGGGATGGATTTTGGTTTTGCAAACTTTTTGGGTGATTTTTTGTGGCTTTTTGGGATGATTTTGGGATGGGATTTCAGGGTGATTTTGGGATGGATTTTTAGGGTTTTAGGGCGATTTTGGGATGGATTTTGGGGTTTTTGATGTGTTTTTGGGGTGATTTTGGGGTGGATTTTGTCTAGGGGCAAATTTTGGGATGGATTTTAGTGGTTTCTTTGGGATGGATGGATTTTTGGGTTTTTTTGGTGATTTGGGGGTTTTTTGTGGTGCTCACCTCGGGGGGAATCAGCCACCAGCTGCTCCCCACACGATGGACCCCCGGGCCCAGGGGGTCGAGCAGTTGGGACCCTTAAAACCTTCGGGGCACTCACAAACCCCCGGGCCTGGAACCCCCAAAATTTCCCAAAAATCCCACATTGGTCAGAAATTAAAAAACCCAAACCCCCAAAAACCCTCAAATCCCACAAAAATCCCTTTTGTTTCCACCCCAAAAATTCCATTTTTCCCCAATTCTTTCCAAAAAAACTGCTTTCTCCCAAATTTCCCCCAGTTTTTTTTGCCAGGAAATCCCAAATTTTTTCCCTCAAAAATCCCAAATTTCCCCCAACATTTTTTCCCAAAAATCCCCCAAATTTTCCCCGAAGTTTTGCCTCTGAAAAAAGTCCAGTTTTTTTCTCTGCAAAGAAATCCCTTTTTTTCAAATTTTCCCCAGTTCTTCCCCAGAATCCCACTTCTTTCCCCAAAACCCCCAATTTCATCATGTTTTTTCCCTAAAAAACCCAAATTTTTCCCAATTCTCCCGCAGTATCCCAAAATATTTCTCATTTCTCAAATTTTCCCCAATTTGCACCCCAAAAATCCCAATTTCCCCAATTTTTCAGCCCCTAAAACCCCATTTTTCTCCCAAATTTCCAATTTTTTCCCAAAATTCCCTCCAAAAATCCCATTTTTTCTCTCTTCTAAAATTTCCCCTAAATTTTCCTGACCTACTCCCAAGAGGCCCCTCTCCCCACATTCTAACCCCAAATTCTGAATTTTTTCCCCCAAAACCCATTTTCTCCCCAAAAATCCGCAATTTTCCCTTTTTTCCTCCAAAAGCTCCCAATTTTCCCAATTTTTTCCCCCAAAACTCTGAATTTTCCCCCAAAAAATCCCAATTTTCCCAAATTTCCCCAAAAAATTCCACTTTTTCCCATTTTTTTCCCAATTTTCCCCAATTTTCCCAAAAATCCCAAATTTTCTCCCAATTTCTTCCTTTCAAAATCGACTCTCCCCATTTCCTAATTTTTTCCCCCTCATCCCCCAAAAATCCCAATTTCTCCCCAAAATTCCTTTTCCCAAAAAATCCCATTTTTCCCAGCTTTTTTCCCCAATTTTTCCCCAGGGTCTCCCAAATGCCCAAAATTCCATTACCTGGTCAGTGGGCCCCTCCCACACCCCCGCATTTTTGGGGGTCCCGTGGGAGGGGCAGTGAGAGAGAGCAGGGCTCCACCGGAGCCCTCGAACAAATTCTGCATGTGACCCGGTGTCAAGAATAAAGACACCAAACTCCCTAAAAAGAAAAAAGAAAAACCAATCAGGGAGAAATCTAAAAAATTTTTGGATTCCCCAAAAATTTGGAAAAAATTTGGGGAAAATTGCGTGCAAATGAGCAAAATAGGCCAAAAATGGGGGAAAAAGGGAAAAATTGTTTCAAAAACTCCAAAATTTGACACCCCAAAATTCTCAAAATTTACTTCCAAAAAATTTCACATTTGAGATTCCCCATAAAAATTTGGGAAGAGAAAAATTGGGAAAATTTGGGGTACAAATGAGCAAAATAGGCCAAAAATGGGGGAAAAAGGGAAATGGTAAAAATCCCCAGACTTGTCACTCAAAGATTCCCTAAAAATTTCCAAAAAAAATTCCCAAAAGTTTTGGAGATTCCCAAAAAAATTTGGAGAAAAATTCCAAAAAATTCTACAAAATTTCCCAAAAATCCTTAAAAAATTCTCTCAAAATTACCAAAACTTCCCTCAAAAAATTCCTAAAAATTCCTTAAAAAACATTCCAAAGAAATTTCCAAATAAATTTAAAAAAATTTCCTAAAAATCCTGGTAAAAAATTCCCAAAAATTCCCAAAAACCCCTAAAAAATTCTTTGAAACTTCCCAAAGAATATTAAAAAATCCTAAAAATTCCTAAAAGAAAAAATCCCCAAAATTCCCCAAAATTCTAAAAATCCGAGAAAAATTTCTAAAAACTCCTTAAAATTTCCCCAAAAATTCCTAAAAATCGACAAAACTCCAAAAAAATTTCCCAAAAAATCCCTCAAAAAGTCTCTGAAAGATCTCTGAAAAAAAATAAAAAATTCTTTAAAAATTCCTAAAGAATTTGAAAAATCCCTTTAAAAATTCCTACAAAAATGGTAAAATATCTCTAAAAAAATTCCCCAAAATTCCTAAAAAGATCCAAAGATGTCTCCAAAAATCTAAAAATCTCGCACTAGTCTACAGAAAACCCTCAAAAAAGTCCTACAAAACATCCCTAAAAAAATTCCTTTTTAAAATTCCGCAAAAGAATTATTCTTAAAAATTCCTAAACTTCTAAAGAAAAAAGAGAAAGTGCCAAAAAATTCCTACAAAATTCCCAAAAGTCTCTCAAAAATTCTTAAAAACTCAGGTCTGAAAAATTCAAAACCCCAAGCATCCTAGCATTATCCTAAAGAAATCTCCCCCAAAATTCCTAAAAAATTCCAAAATAATTCCCAAAAATCCTCAAAAATTCCCTAAAAATTTCCGAAAAAATTCCAAAAACATTCCTCAAAATTCCTAAAAAAATCAGATAATTCCAAAAATCCGAGAAAAACTCTCAAAAAATTCTTTTAAAATTTCTGAGAAAAATTCCAAAAATTCTCAGAAAATTCCCCAAAAACCCGAAAAAATGAAAAATTCCTACCAAAAAATCCTAAAATTCCAAAATTCTAAAAATTCCAAAAAAATTCAAAATTTGAAAAATTCCCCAAAAACCTGAAAAAATTCCCTACAAAAAAATCCTAAAAATTCCCCAAAAATATTCCCCAAAAATTTCCTAAAAATAAACTAAAAAAAAAATCCTACAAAAATTAAAAAAAGATCCTAAAAATTTCAAGAATTTCTAAAATCCCAAAAAAATTCCTAAAAAATCCTGAAAATCGAAAAATTCCTCAAAACCCCAAAAATTTTGGGGAAGTTTTGGCTTTTTGGGGTTCCCAGTGAATTTTGTATCCCTGATCCATTTCATTTTTTGGTGAATTTCAAGTGTTTTGGGGTCCCTGAGTCCATTTTGGGGGTGGATTTTGGGGTTTTGGGGTGAATTTTGGGGTTTTGGGTTCCCAAACCTATTTTTGGGGTTCCTGAGCTCATTTTGGTCTCTAAATTCATTTTTGGGGTGGATTTTTGGGGTTTTGGGGTCCCTGAACCCATTTTTGGGGTCCCTGAACCCATTTCAGGGGTCCCTTTAGGGGTTTTGGGGCCCCGAGCCGCTTTTTGGTCCCCGAGCCCGCTTTGGGTGGATTTCAGGGTTTTGGGCTGGATTTTGGGGTTCCCAGGTGAATTTTGGGGTTTTGGGGTCCCTGAACCCATTTTGGGGTCCCTTTGGGGTTTTGGGTGGATTTCGGGATTTTTGCATTGATTTTCAGATGGACTTTGGGGTTTTGGGGTCCCTGAGTCCATTTTTGGGGTTTCCGAGTCCTCTTAAACCTTTCTTTGCTTTTGGGGGTCCCTTTGGGCTTTGGGGTGAATTTTGGGGGCTTCTTTGGGGTGAATTTTGGGGCTTTGGGCTTTGGGGTGAATTTTGGGGTTTTCGGGTTCCCTGAACCTATTTTGGGGCTCCCTGAGCTCATTTTTGTGGGTCTCTAAATTCATTTTTGGGGTGGATTTTGGGGTTTTGGGGTCCCTGGACATTTTTGGATTTTGGGATTTTTGCAGATTTTGGGGTTTTGGGGTTCCTGAACCCATTTTTGGGGTGGATTTTTGGGTTTTGGGGTCCTTAAATCCATTTTTGGGGTCCCTAGAACCCATTTTTGGGTGGATTTTGGGGTTTTGTGTGAATTTTGGGGTTTTTGGGGTCCCTGAACCCCTTTTAGGGTGGACTTTGGGATTTTGGGGTGGATTTTGGGGTGAATTTTGGGTTTTGGGTTCCCTGAACCTATTTTTGGGGCTCCTGAGCTCATTTTGAGGTCTCTAAATTCATTTTTGGGGTGGATTTTGCCTTTGGGGTCCATTAGTCCATTTCTGGTGTGGATTTTGGGGACTTTGGGGTCCCTGGATCCATTTTATGGTCCCCTGAACCCGCTTTTTGGGGTGAATTTTGGGGTTTGGAGGGTCCCCTGAGTCCACATTTTTGGGGTTTTTGGGGTTCCAGGGTGGACTTTGGGGGAGGCTTTTGGGGTCCCTGGATCCATTTCCCTGGGGTGGATTTTGGGGTTTCTGTGGGTCCCCTTGAGCCCATTTTTTGAGTGGATTTGTGGCCTTTTAAAGGGCAGATTTGGGCTTTTGGGCAGATTTTGATTTTTTTGGGTGGATTTGGGGGTTTTGAGGTCCCTATACCATTTTGGGGTCCCTGAACCCATTTTTGGGGTCCCTGAACCCATTTTTAAAGTGAATTTAAAGTGAATTTTGGGGTTTGGGGTCCCTGACTTTTGGTGGATTTTGGGGTTTTGGTGTGAATTTTGGGGTTTTGGGTCCCTGAACCCATTTTTGGGGTGTTTTGGGGTTTTTGGGGTCCCTATACCCATTTTGAAGTCCCTGATCCCTTTGGGGGTAATTTTAGGGCCAACCCCAACCCACCCCACCAAACAATTTTGGGGTCCCTGAACTCCATTTTTTGGGGTCCCTCCTGAACCATTTCAGGGGTCCCTTTAGGGTTTTGGGGTTCCCGAGCCGTTTTTGGGGTCCCCCGGAGTCTCAAGCTTTTGGGGTGGATTTCAGGGTTTCCTTTGGGCTGGACTTTGGGGTTCCCAGGTGAATTTTGGGTTTTGGGGTCCCTGAACCCGCTTTTGGGGTCCCTTTGCCTCTTGGGTGGATTTCTCGGATTTTTTGTATTGATTTCACAGATGGACTTTGGGGTTTTGGGGTCCCTGAGTCCATTGGGGTTTTGGAGTCCCTTTTGAACCCGCTTTTGTGGGTCCCTTTTGGGTTTTGGGGTCCCTTTGGGCTTTCGGGGTGAATTTTGGGGTTTTCGGGTTCCCCTGAACCCATTTTGGGGGTTCCTTATTCATTCTCTTTTGAGGTCTCTAAATTCATTTTTGGGGTGGACTTTGGGGGTCCCAGGTGATTCTAGTGAATTTTGGGGGTTTTGGGGTCCCTATTTTTGGGGTCCCTGAGTCGGTTTTGTGGATTTTTGGGATTTTGGCGCTGATTCTCGGATGGATCCCCTTTGGGGGTTGGGGTCCCCGAGCCCATTTTAAGGTGGATTTTGGGTTTTGGGCACTGACTTGGCCTCCTCCAGCTGCAGCCGGTGCTGGGCCCCTCCCACATTGGTGTGGCCTACTTTTGGGGTGGGATTTTGGGTTTTGAGGTCCCTGAACTGGGCTTTTGGGGTGGATTTTGGGGTTTGGGGTGGGATTTTGGCTTTGGGCTGCTACCTGACTCTTGGCCTGCAGTTGCAGCCGGTGCTGGGCCCTCCCCACAGGGGCTGGCCCCCAGCAGGGCGGGCCCCTGCACCTCCAGCAGCTGATCCCTACTACAGGCGCATACCAAGCTGCCCCAGATTTGGGGCAAATTGAGGTTTCGAACTGCAAAAATTCAGCAAAATCCAAAAGATTTGGGGATTCAGAGCCCCAAGGGTGAAAACCCAACTTCTTCGAAACCCAAATTTTAAATCCCCAATTCCCCAAAAACTCTAATTTTTCCCAAAAAATCATAAATTTTTCCCAAATCCCAATTTTTCCCCAAATTTTTGCCCCCAAAAACCTCACTTTCCCCAAAATTCCCCAACAAAATCCCCAATATTTCCCTCAAAATTCCCAATTTTTCCCCACCCCTCCTAACAATTTTTCCCAAAAATTCTTAATTTTCCCTCATCCCAAAAATCAACAAACTTCCCCCAAAATCTCCTCAAATTTCTCCCAGTTTTCTCCAACAAATTCCCAACCTTTCTCCCAATTAAAAAAATCCCTTCCAATTTTCTCCCCAAATTCCTCCCCAGTTTTGTCCTCCTTAAAATCTCCCAATTTTTCCCCCTCCCAATTTTTCCCAAACAAATTTCAATCCCCTTCTCCCCCAAAAATCTCAACCTTCCCCAAAAATCCTCCCCAAACATTCTTCCTAAAAAAACCCAACAAATTTTTCTCAGAAATGCCCCTGCCTCCCCCTCTGGACCTGGCAGAGCCCTCAGCCTCCAAGCAGGGTCAAACCCCGATTTTGGGGCAATTCTATGTTTTGGGCAGGCTGGGGCCCCCAAGGACCCAGACCACATCCAGAGGCAGGGGAGGGCGGCCCATCCCCTGGAGCCCAGGGAGGAGGGAGGGCAGCAGGCGGCTCGGCACACTGCTGCACACACACCCCCGCTCCTGGGGAAAAACAAAACCTTTGCACCAGGATCCTTTGGAGAATTTTAAAAAAAAACATTTTCCTCCCCACTTTTTCCTAAAAATCTCATTACTTTTTGCAACTTTTTGTTTCTTTAGTGATTTTTAGCGATTTTGTGATTTCCTAAGTGATTTTAGAGATTTTCAGTATTCTCACATTTTGGGGAAACTTCAGAACTTTTTGCACTTTGGTGATTTTAAAGGATTTTAAGTGATTTTAAGTCATTTTAAGCAATTTTTTGCATGATTTGTTAAGTGATCTTTGGTACCTTGGGGAATTTTTGGGATTCCTCTAGGAATTTTTAGCAATTTTGGGTGATTTTAGATTTTTCTCTGCTTTTTGCAATTAATTTTGACAATTCTGAATTTTTTCACTGTATTTTGGGATTTTTTAGAGATTTTTTAGACTTTTGGTGGCTTTAGGACCCAAATGGAGGAGGGGAGGGAGGGCAGCAGGCGCCCGCACTGCTGCACACACACCGCCCTGGAAAAAGAAAAAATTTGGGCAAACAAGATCCTTTGGAGAATTTTAAAAAACATTTTTCTGATTTTTCAAAAATTTTAAGCGATTTTCCTTTGCTACTTTTGTGATTTTGTATTTTTAGCCATTTCCTTCTGATTCCAATTTTTGTGATTTTAGCAACTGCATTTTGCGATTTTTGGAGAAACTTCTTACTACAGTTTTTTGCAATTTTTATTGACCTTTTGGCGATTTTAAGTCATTTTCAACAATTTTTTGTGATTTTTGTGATTTTTGAGATTTCCTTCGGATATTTTTGGTTATTTTGCAGATTTTGGGGAAAACCTTTAGCAGTTTTTGCAACTTTTGGTGCATTTTAGCAACTTTGGTGATTTTTCCCACCTGATTTCTGCTTATTTTTTTACAGATTTTTGGTACGATTTTAAACAATTTTTGCTGATTTATTGGTGATTTTTACAATTTTAAATCTTTTGGGACTAGTAAATCTGCACATTTTAAGTGATTTTTACCATTTTGGGTGATTTAAGCCATTTTTAAAATGATATTTTGGAGTTTCTTTTAAGAGACTTTTGGTGACTCTGAGCGGTTTTTGCAAGATTTTGAAGAAAACCAGCAGTTTCTTTGCAACCTTATGCCATTTTAGCCATTTTGGTGGTTTTAGCTTTCATTTTTAAGTGATTCATAGAGATCTTTACGATTTGTTTCTGCATTTCCTTTTGCAGATTCTACTTTATGAAAAACTCCTTTAGCTCCATTCTGTGCAATCCTATGATTCTTTAGCCACTTTCAAGCATCTGTTAACTCTCTGATCTTCAGCCATTCTTAGCTGACTCAAGTGACTGTCAGATCTTGTCAACTCTTGAGGACCATCTTTTGAATACTTCTAAACACCTTTAGCAATCTTTAGATACTTTAAGACATTTTGGTTGACCTTAACAATCATGATCTTTGGCACCTTGGTTTTAACTTTACTTATCTTTAAATTTATCTTTTGATGTTTAATTACTTATGATTTTAGGATCTTGTGACTTTGCGATTTTAACAGATTTGTGGAACCATATAGTTTCAACCTCAAATTCCTTGAGCACCTGATTTTTCCAATCTTAAGGATTTTTCCAGCCATTTTGGCTTCACTTTTTGGTGATGTTATGATTTTGGTGATTTTAACCAACTTTAAGTAGACTTTGGTGATTTTACAACCTTTTAAGTGATCACAGGATTTTAAACTCGTAGAATCTTCCTTTTGTATCTCTAAGAATTTTGGCAATTTTCCAGTGATTTTAGCCTATTTTCAAGTGATTTTAGCATTTTGTGATTTTTTAGAGACTTTTTTCATTTTATTTTGCAGATTTTGGGGAAAATTTTTTTTGATTTTTGGTCATTTTTGGGTCATCAGTAATTTTTACCACAGTGGGATTCTTTTAGGCCTTGGGTCATTTTGGTGAATTTTGGACTTTCAGATTCTGAAACCCTTACACCTAGATCCCCTGTAGCACCTGTGGCAGCCAGGCAAAACACGGGCCAATTTTGGGCCATTTTGAAAAACAGCCATTTTTGGGCTCATTTTGGGTCATTTAAAACTCATGGGATTTTGGGATTTTGGGTCATTTTGGCAAAAACAACCACCAACCCCAACCCAAAACATTTTAGCCATTTTGAGCCAATTTTGGGTCATTTTAGGTCAGTTAGTGGGATTTTTGGATTTTATTTTGGGTGGAAATTGGGATTTTTTGGGATTCTGAACTCCCTACCTGGGGTCCCTGTGAGTAGCTGTGGGTGGTGCCAGGCAGGAACATTTTAAATGGCCTCTTTGGTTTGCCTTTGGGTCATTTTTGGCCATTCTGAGCTTAAAGGGACTTTGGAGTCATTCAGTGGAAATTTTGGGATTTTTTGATCCCTACCTGGGGTCCCCTGTGAGGCTGTGGGTGGTGCCAGGCAGGAACATCTTTGGGTCACTTTTGGAGCCAAGGAATTTTGGGTCATCTTAGGGCCAACAAACACAAAAAACAACCCACCCCCCCAACACACACCACCCCTTTGGGCCATTTTAAGCCATTTTGACCATCAAAACTTTTGGGGTCATTTTAGGCCAATCCAGTTGATTTTGGGACTGGGTCATTTTGGGTGGAATTTTGGGATTTTTGGGATTCGGCCTCACCTGGGGTCCCTGTAGTAGCTGTGGGTGTTCCAGGCAGGAACATGCTGGGTCATTTTTGGGCTCTCTCATTTTGGGGCCATTTTAGTCATTTTGGGGCCATTTTAAGGCTAATATTTTGGTTGGGCTGTGCTGATTTTGGGATTTTGGGTCATTTTGGGTGTGTGGAATTTTGGGATTTTGGGACCTGGCTCCTGCCCAGCCCCCTGTAGCCGGGTAAAAATGGGCAGGAACATTTTCGGTCATTTAGGGCCATTTTGAAGCATTGGACTTTTCATTTTGGGCCATTCAATTTTGGGGTCATTTTGTGGGAATTTTGGGATTTTTGGGATTCTGGCTCCTACCTGGGGTCCCCTGAGCCAGCACCAGTGCACACTGGAAGTGAGCCCCGCGACCGGAACAGGCAGGCACCGTCCCCGCAGCAAGCCGGGCCCCTCGTGGCCGGCAGGAGCAGGGCTGGCACCCCACCACCTCAAAAACCTGCTCTCGAGGCAGCGCTGCAACAGGGCCCTCCAGTCCGTCTGGGGCAAAAAACAGGAAATGGTTAAAGTGAAAAAACCCGGAAAAAAACGGGAAAAAAAAACGGGGAAAATGGGTTAAACGGGTTAAAATGGGGTTAAAATGGGAAATAAAGGGTTAAATCTGGGATTTTTGGGGGATTTGGGGTGTGGGAGGGAGGCAGCCTGGCAGCGAGCCCCAATCCGTAGTCTGGGGCAAAAAAGGAAAAAAATTTGCTAAAAAATTAAAAACCCTGAAAAAAAAAACGGGAAAAAATGGGAAGTTAAACGCTAAAATGAGGTTAAATTTACTTGGGATTTTGGGTGGGGAGGGAGGCATGCTAGCAGCCAGGGCCCCTCCCGGCCCAGTCCTGGGGCAAAAAAAAAAAAAACAGGAAATTTGGTTAAAGTGAAAAAAAAAAAACCTGAAAAAAAAAAAACGGGAAAAAAACGGGGAAAAATGGGGCTAAACGGGTTAAAATGCTAAACGGGCTAAAATGGGGTTAAACCTTGGGATTTTGGGGATTTTGGGGTGGGGGAGGGAGGCAGCAAGCTATGCATCGAGGGGCCTCGGCCCAGTCTGGGGGCAACCAGCCGAAATTTGGAAAGTGAAACCAAAAAAACAGGAAAAAAACGGGGGAAAAATGGGGTTAAACGGGTTAAATCCCCTGGGGGTCTAAATTGGGAAAACAAAGGGTTAAATTGGGATTTTGGGGATTTTGGGGTGTGGGAGGGGAGGCAGCTTGCCAGGGGCCCCCTCTGTCCAGTCTGGGGCAAAAAGGAAATTTGGTTAAAATTAAAAAAACCTGAAAAACGGGAAAAAATGGGGGGTTAAACGCGGCTAAAATGAGAGGTTAAATTGGGATTTTGGGGATTTTGGGGTGTGGGGGAGGGGAGGCAGCGAGGTCCCTCCGGTCCAGTCTGGGGGCAAAACAGGAAATTTGGGTTGGGTAAAAAGTGAAAAACCCGGCGTGGAAAAAACGTGGGAAAAATGGGGTTAAACGTGCTAAATTGGGGTTAAATTGGGATTTTTAGATTTCGTGATATTTGGGATAATTTTGGGGTGAACTCTGGATTTTTGGGGTGAATTTTTGGGGATTTTGGGTGAACTCTTGGGGTGAATTTTGGGGTGAATTTTTTAGGATTTCGCAGGTTCATTTTGTGATGATTTTTGGGGTGAATTTTGTGGATTTTGGGTGAAATTTGCAGATTTTTGGGATGATTTTTGGGGTGATTTTTTGGGTAGAATTTTGGGATAATTTTTGGGTAATTTTGCAGATTTTAAGATAACTTTGGGCCATTTTGGGGATTTTGGGATACCTTTGTGTGATGAGATTTAGGGATAATTTTGGAATGATTTCTGCAGATTTTGGGATAATTTTAGTGAATTTTGCAATATTTGAGATCCAATTCTTTGGAGAGATTTTGGGGATTTTAGGATAAATTTTAAAATGATTTTGCAGATTTTGGGACAATTTTGGGGTGAATTTTGCAGATTTTAAGATAATTTTGGGGCACATTTTGGGGATTTTTAGATAATTTTGGGGTGATTTTGCAGATTTTTGGGATAATTTTGGGGTGAATTTTGTGGACTTTTAAGATAATTTTGGGGCTTATTTTGTGATTTTGGGGACACCCTTGAGCCGATTTTGATCTTGGGACAACTCCTAAAAGTACTCTGCAAGACTTTGTGACACCCTGCCTGACTTATGATTACCTGCTACTAACTCCCTAAAGCAATCCTAGGACTTTTGGGACAACCCTATGATCTTTGGGTGATTACCTGTATCACACCTTGGGGCTATTCCCAAGATCTTTTGAATAACTCCCTTTAAATAACTCCTTAGACTTTAAATTTCCACTTTGTGTGATTACCTTGGCAAAATAACCTTGCAATTTATCATCTTGTGATCTTTGGGACAATCTTGTAACATCTTTGGGTGACCTCGACACCTTGTATGACTTCTACACCTTGGATAATCTTTAAAATTTCATCTTGGGGACACCTTTGAGGACCATTCTTTAGGATCTTTGGGTATAAATCTTGAAGGATTCCTTTGGTGATTATCTGGGATAACCCCAAATGCATCTTTGGGATCTTGGGACACCCTGGTAGCGATTCCTAAGATCTTTAAGATTAACTCTCAGGCCATCTGGGGATTCTCTTTGGGACAACCCCTTTAAATGATTCCTTGCATCTCAGGGACAACTCCTAAAGGGACACTCTGACTTTGTGACACCTTTGGAAGTAGAATCCTGGATCTCATGAATCTTGGGGATCTTGGGATTAACCCTTGGGGCCATCTTGGGGATCTTTGGGACACCTTTGGAGTTTTAACTTCTAGATCTTTGGGAATCTTGGGCGATTCCTTTGGCAGGATTATCTTTGGGATCAACTCCCAAGTGACTTTGGTGATCTTGGGGCAGAATCTTAAGATCTCTTTGCATCAATTCCTTGACGACTGGGGACTTTGCATCAACCTTTGTTCCACTTTGGGACTTTAAACAACTCTTTAGTTTCCATCGTGACTTCTTGGGACACTCCAAGTGGCACTTTCAGACACCTTTGTTTTACCTTTGGTGGATATTTCCAAGTACACCTTGGGCACCTTGGGGATCTGTATCAACCTTGGGGCGACTCAGGATTTGGGGATGTAACTTCAAAGCACTTTGCAGACTTTGGACACCTCAGTAACCTTGGGATCTTTTTAAAATGATCTCTTTGCATTATCTTTAAGAGACCTCAAAACACTTTGTAATCTCAGATGCAATCATGATTCTCAAAGATCTTTGGGACACCTCCTGTTTACTCTTTTGGTGGATATCTGGGGACACACCTTGGGGCCCATCTTTGATCTTTGGGACACCCTTGGGATTTACTTTGGATTACCTGGGGATGTAATCTTTAAATTTTACTCGACCTTGGGATAATCTCCTCTCATTTACTTTTGTGGGCATTTGGGATAACCTTTAAAATATCTTTGTGACTTTTGGGTACACCTCGGGGTGATTTTGTGGCATTCTGGGATGATTCTTTGGGTGAATCCCTGGGCTTGGCCTCACTCTGGCAGCCGCATCATACAGTGCCCAGGGTCTGTTAAAAGTCTCAATAATCTAGCTGTGGAAGTTGCAGCCACAACTCAATCGGTGCTAACTGGGGCTCTGGACCCCCAAATTTTGGGGTTTGGGGTTGGTCCAGCCCAGGTGACAAACGCGAGGTGAAGTTGGGGCCCCCGGCAGGGAGCCGGCCATACAGTCAGACAAACACCTTGGGAGCAAAAAAAATCAAAATATTCAGAGTTTTGGTACTGGCCAAACATCAAAATAAAAAAAATTAAATCGGATGCTTTAAAACAACAGAAAAAACCCCTTCAAAAATCTCAATTTTGCACAATAATAAAGACAACAGTTAAAAAAAAAAAAAATCTGAATTTTTAAGTGCTTAGAAGTAAAACAGCCCAAAACCAGAATTTGACACCTAAACCAAATTCATTTTTCCTTAATTTGTTCCCCACCCCAATTTTGGCCCCAATTTTTCCTGGGTAATGTCTTTAAATTCTTCTTTCTCTCCAGTTTTCCAAGCCTTATTCAATAAATATCTTTCCATTTTTCTCATTCAACTATTCCTCTTATATTTTCTTCCATTCCCAAGGTTAATA
>JAPFBE010000305.1:0-68112 GCA_034336665.1 Luscinia megarhynchos | reverse complement strand
GGTAATTCAGGCTAATACATGCGGCGGCGCCGACCTACTCGAGGGGCAGCGTGCATTTATCGAACCAAAACCAGCCGGGCCTTCCGACAGCTTTGGTGACTCTAGACAACCTCAGGCCCGTCGCACGCCCTGGCGGCGGCGACCGACCGAATGTCTGCCCTATGTAACTTTACGATGGTACTGTCTTATTTTCATAGTGCGGGTAGCCGGGGAATCAGGGTTCGATTCGGAGGGAGCCTGAAAGCGGCTACCATCTAAGGAAAGGCAACGAAGTAGCGCCATTACACACCCACTCCGACCGGGGAGGTAGTGTGAAAAATAACAATACAGGACTCGCTTTTTCGGGCCCGGTGAATGGCTTTAAAATCCTTGGTAGAGGATCCATTGGAGCAAGTCTGGTGCCAGCAGCAGCGGTAATTCAATTTCAGCCATCACCCAGAAGTTGCTGCAGTTAAAAGCTTCGTAGAATTTGGATCGCGGGATCGAGCTGGCCGGTGATCGCCCAGCGGCTAACCACAGCTGTCCCAGCCCCTGCCTCTCCGAGCCCCTGGTAATATAGCTGAGAATTCAGCGGGGCCGAAGCGTTTACTTTGAAAATTAGAGTGTTCAAAAGCAGGCCCGGCCGCCCGATACTGCAACTAGGAATAATGGAGATAGGACTCGGTTCTATTTTGTTGGTTTCGAGCGGGGCCATGATTAAGAGGGGCGGCCGGGGGCATTACCGTGTTGTGCCGCTAGAGGGTGAAATTCTTGGACGGACCGGCGCAAAGGCAGCCTAGGCAACATTGCACCAGAATGTTTCATTAATCAAGAGCGAAAAGTCGGAGGAGTTCGAAGAGCGATCGATACCGTCGGTTCCGACCATAAGCGATGCAAACTGGCGTCGGCGGCGTTATTCCATGACCCGCCGGGCAGCTCGAAACAAATCTTTGGGTTCGGGGGAATATGGTTACAAAGCTGAAACTTAAAGGTGTGAAGGGCACCACCAGGAGTAAGGCCTGCGGCAATTGACTCAACGAGGCCTCCTGCAGCCGGACAGGTTCGGGATGAGCAGTTGAGGCTATGCCAGGTTCATTTGAAGGTGGGGGTGCATCGGGCGGGTTCTTGGGTCGGTGGCGGCATGCCGCGGTTGGAACGCCTGAATCGCACGAGCGAGCCTCCTGAAATTGCTAGAGCCTGATTCGCAGGCGTTAGGAAAAGTCCAGCTTTAGAAGGGACCAAATTGCAGATTAAAGCCACATGGTGAACATCAGCTTTGGTCTGTGATGCGGGTCATCCGAGGGCATGCGGCTGTCCAGCTGGGAATGGATTCAGAACCATTAGTGATGGAGGAACCACAGAGGGGGATACCATTCTTCATTCTGAGCAGAGATTCCGGTAGAAATAGCAGGATACTTGGCTGAAAAAGATTCGATTGTCAAAAAATCCCTCGCCTTTTGTACACCGCCCATTAAAAAGCACTACCGTTGGAGACGAGAGGATACCGTTGAACTACCAGAGGCGGGTGGAACTTGACATCTCGGGAGGATGAAATTGGCCAGACGGCTCGCGGTAAACCTCTTGGAAGATCAATGCAATTAGAGGCAGCCCTGCAGCGCCGCCCGATTTTCGATATACGCCGGCGGCTCAAAGCGGAGGGAGGAGAACACCACCTTCCAACGCCCAACGCCGTAACAACCCAAGCGAAGCGAGGCAGCGGCGCGATCTCCAGCGAAGAGGCTTCGGCGAAGAACCGCCAGCAATATCGCCAGCCTTTCCGCCCGTCTTAACCTTGTGGCCGAGGGCCGACCCAGCGCTAGGCAACAGCGTCGCGACTGCCAGTACGCCCATAGGAAGCAGCGGCCCGGGCTGGCGCCGGCGAAGCGCCGAGCCGCCTTCTTCTTCCCCGCGCGTCCGGTCGCTGTCCAGTCCGTGCCGGGCGAAGGGCGGCAGACGACCTCGAAATTTCGCCACAGCGGCAGCGCCGCCAGCATGATCGCCAGCTTCCACGCCTCGGCGAAGCGTGGCGAGTTCAGCGGCGGGCAGCGTCCCAGCATCTGGCGAAGCGACCGAGCAGCAGCCCGGTCAGGCCTTAGCGCCGAACTACTGAAACCAGACCCGAGCAGACCCGGCCTTGGCGGTAACCCAGCAGACGTCGAGCGCCCCGCCCTTGAGGCAACTCCCCGAAAAATTAACCTTGAAACTGTGAGGAGCCATGGAGTCGTTTCGCCCAGGGTCAGGTACCTAAGCTCCAGCGCCTCGGCAGATCCCATTACCCGCTTGACTTTTCCCCTCGGCGTCGTCTACGCCCGTTGGGGAAACCCGATAGGGAGAGGAGAGGACGCCGGGCAGCGAGGTTAAAGACTTTCAGGCTGACTCGGCCGCCCTTGGCCAGCGACGACAGCCGAGGCCCGGTGCCGAAGGCGTGGCCATCCCTTGGGGTAGGGTAGCCAGCTCCCGCCGATCCCAGCGGTGAAGCGTCGACCGCCGGCAGCGCTTCCATCTTCGCTGTCGGTCGGCGTCCAGCGAGCGGAGCAGCCGATGCCTTACGGGGAGAAGCCCTGCCTCTCTGCGGCCCGGTCGGCGGAGAACCCATGGCAACCGAACGAACGAGTCGGCCCGTGAGACGACCCTTCGCCTCGACACGGGCCTGGCCGGCTGCTGAAGTGCCTCCAGCCCTAAAACCGACCCCTTGGGGTGGCGGCCGCCCGGGGAACCCACTCCGCGGCTCTCGCCTCGGCCGCCCGCCCTGGCAGCATCCCCGGCGCCAGCCTCGAACAGCGGCATGCCTCGACGGCCTTGTGCCGGCGTCGGCGGCGGCCGCGCCGATGCGCCGGCCATCCCTCCCTGTCTCGGCGGCCCTCTCCCGTGCCGTGCAGTGCCGTCTGCGATGCCGTGCGATGCGAGCGGCGCTTCAGCTGGTCTCCCCTCGTCGGCGGAGAGGCCCAGCGGCAGCAGCGACCCGATGCAGTGTGGCGGCGTGTCGCCACATGGTCAGTGTCCCCGAAGTGAAGCGCCAGCCGCGCGCTTACGTCCAGCCCGAGCCCGCCATCGCTACGTCGCTCTTCGCTTCCCGGCAGCGTCGCGGTACCCGCAAAAGACAAGCGTCGCGAGGCGGCAGCGAGCGCTCCAGCGCCCGGTCCCCAGCGAGCGAAGCGGCGTGCGGCTGGCGCCCGATACGCCTACCGCCTGGCGATGCGGCGCCAAAGGTGCTTCCAGCGGAGCAGCGAAGCGGCAGCGGTGAGTCGTCGCCAGCGGCAGGCCTCCGGCTTTTCGCGGCGCCGGCTTCCGGAGTCAGTCAGGTGGCGTCCGCCTCCAGCGCCAGCCGGCGGCAGCCCAGACCCGCCGAGCTCGCCAGCGGCGAAGCGGTCCAGCGCAGGAGGTTGCGCCCGGCGGGAAGAAAAGTGGCGATGCGCCGGCAGCGTTCAGCGTCAACGTAAAACGCTAGGGAAGCAAAGGCGGCAGCGCGCTGTCGGCAGCGGCCTCGGCAACGGCAGTCCACCCTGATCGGCCAGCGGAAGCGTGGCGAGGCAGCGGCGGCGTCGCGCGCCGACCTGGCGGCGAGGTCCCGTGGCGAGGTCGGGCGGAGCGCCGTCCCCGGCGAAGGCGGTCGCGGTCGCAGTCGGTCAGCGTTGGCGTGAGCGCCAACCTCTCCGATGCAGAAGGCGGGCGAGCAGGCGCCTGGGCGCCTCCGAAGAGCCAAAAGGGCCTTGCCGAGGCGGCGTCTCCCCTGGCGCGGGGGAGGCTGATGCGGCCCGAGCCCCGCCCGCTGGGGCGGCCTTAGGAGGGCGTAAGGTGGGGTTTTCCCCTCCTGTCTCTCCCTCCGTTTGGAATTGACGCCTGTGTGCTCGATGCGATTTCGAAAGCCAAGGGGCGCCCGCTGGCGCTAGGCGGTCCGGCCCCTCAGCGCCAGCGAGTGATTCACAGCCAGACAACTCTTAAGCGGTGGATCACTTTCGGCATCGTGCGTCGATGAAGAGCGCCCAGCTAGCTGCGAGAATTAATGTGAATTGCAGGACGCATTGATCGCCGACGCCGAGCGCTGCGGCGGGTTCCTCCGCTCACGCCTGTCTGGCGTCACACGGCGATCAATCGCCCGTCCGGGGGCCCCCCCCTCCCGGCGCGGCGGCTGGAGTAGCCCTCGCAGGTCCGTCGGCAGCGGCGGCGGCCGTCGTCCCTACGTCGCCCAGCGCAAAGACGCCGTCCCCTAAAAGGCAGACTTCGAGGCGCTCCGCAGCTCCCGCTCAGAAAGCGAACGCTGGGAGCGAGCTTCGTCCTTACCCGCGAGGGCAGCGCCCTTCATCGCACGTCTGGCAGCGGCGGCAGACGAAGAGAGAGAGAGAGAGGCGGCGTCGGAGACGCCCAGCGGCTGGTCTCGGCGGCGAAGGCGAGAAGGGAGGCGAGAGCTGGGCCTCGCCCGGAGCTCCACCAGCGAGCGGCTGTCTGCGAGGTGGGTACCGCTGGCGGTACCGTGCCGTCGCTACGCTTGTAGCGCCCGGCCTTGGCGCGCCGAGGGGCGAGGCGCAACCCGCTCCTCGTTGTCAGCGCCCCCTCCCCTCCCTCCTCCCTGCGTCGTCGTCGTCCGGTCGGTTCCCCTCGGTCAGGGCCCGTCTCTGCAGCGATACCTGTTTTCGGTTCTCGTCTCGGGCTGGGAGTCTCCGTGTCCAGCGGTCTCTCTCCGTCCCCTCCGCTTCACGCTCCCGCTCCGCTCCGTTGTCTCCCTCCTCTGGTGGCCTTGCAGGCGTGAGGGTTCCGGTTGAAGGAGGAGGAGGGGGCATTGGAAAAGGGAGAGGGAGGAAGGGGCCTTGGCGGCACAGTCGCGTCCGTCCGGCGGCCCGGCCGGCACGCCGGGGAGGCGGCGGGCAGCGCCCGCAGCGCTCTGAGCTGCGACCTCAGATCAGGCGTGGCGACCCGCTGAATTTAAGCATATTAGTCAGCGGAGGAAAAGAAACTAGCGAGGATTCCCTCAGTAGCGGCCCGAGAGGGAAAAAGCCCAGCGCCGAATCCCGCCCAGCGGTGGGGCGGGACATGTGGCGTACAAAGCCCCCATCCCGGCGGCTCGGGGGACCCAAGTCCTTGTGATCGAGGCCGCAGCCCAGCGAGGCGGTGTGAGGCGGTAGCGGCCCCGGCGCGCCGGGCCGGAGCTTCTGGGAGTCGGGTTGCTTAGGGAATGCAGCCCAAAGCGGGTGGTAAACTCCATCTAAGGCTAAATACCGGCCGCGAGACCGATAGCCAACAAGTACCGTAAGGGGAAAGTTGAAAAGAACTTTGAAGAGAGAGTTCAAGAGGCGTGAAACCGTTAAAGAGGTAGCGGGTGGGGCCAGCGCAGTCCGCCCGGAGGATTCAACCCGGCGAGTCAGCGGTCGGCCGGCGGCAGTGCGTGGCGGATCCTCGCCTCCGCCTCCCCCTCCGTCCCGAGCCGCCCGCGGGGGCGAGCCGAAGGCGGGCGGCGCGGGACCGCCCGCCCGGCGGCAGCGGCCCTGGCGGGCGCATTTCCTCAGCGGCGGTGCGCGCGACCCGGCTCGAGTCGGCTGGGAAGGCCTCGGCGGGCAGGTGGCCCGGCGCGCCCGCCAGCGCAGCGGCGGCGGCCGGGTGTTAAACCCCGGGCAGCAGGTCTCGCCGAATCCGGGGGCGAGGGAGAGACCGCCGCCCGCGCCTCCCTCCCCCGTGGGCAGCGCCCGTGGCGGGGGGCGCCCGCGCTGACCCTCTCTTCGAGGGGCGGCAGGCGTCCCCGCAGCTGGCGTTCGGCAGCGAAGTGCGAGAGCGAGCCCGCCCGGCCCCGGCGCCGCTATCAGCAGGCGGACTGTCCTCAATGCGCCCGACGCGCTGGCGCCCGCCCGAGCGAGCGGTCGGGCAGCGCCTGCGAAGCGCCCGGGGGTCGCTGGGCGATGTCGGCTACCCACCCGACCCGTCTTGAAACCACGGACCAAAGGAGTCTAGCTACGTCGCGCGAGTCAGGGGCCCGTCGCGGAAAGCCAGCGGCGCCAATGAAGGTGAGGAGCGGCGTCCGCCCGGCCGAGTGGAATCGAGTAGCGTCGCCCGGGCGCCTACCGGCCCGTCTCGCCCGCCCGCTCCCCCGTCAGCGGGGGGCGAGGGAAGGTGGGCGTGGCGCCGCAGCGCTAGGACCCGAAAGATGGTGAACTATGCCTGGGCAGAGGCGAAGCCAGAGAAACTCTGGTGGAGGTCCGTAGCGGTCCCTGGCGATGCAAATCGGTCGTCCGACCGGTCTGAGGAGAAAGACTAATCGAACCATCTAGTAGCTGGTTCCCTCCGAAGTTTCCCTCAGGATAGCTGGCTCGGCAATGGGCAGTTTTACCCGGTAAAAGCGAATGATTAGAGGTCTTGGGGCGAAAGCGATCTCAACCTATTCTCAAACTTTCAATGGGTAAGGGGCGGCTCGCTGGCGTTGGAGCAGCGCCGTGGAATCACGAGTGCCCAGTGGGCCACTTTTGGTAAGCAGAACTGGCTGCGGGATGAACCCGAGCAGCCGGGTTAAAGCCCGGCGGCGGCGCTCATCAGAGCCCAGAAAAGGTGTTGGTTGATCTAGACAGCAGGGGCGGTGGCCATGGAAGTCGGAATCCGCTAAGGAGTGTGTAACAACTCACCTGCGAATCAACTAGCCCTGAAAATGGATGGCTGGGCGTCGGGGCCCATACCGGCCGTCGGCGGCAGTCGCGAAAGCCAGCGGGGGGCTAGGCAGCGACGAGTAGAGAGGGCGCTGCGGTGAGCCTGGAAGCCTGGGAGGCGGGCCCGGGTGGAGACGCCCGCAGGTGCAGATCTTGGTGGTAGTAGCAAATATTCAAGCGAGGCTTTGAAGGCCGAAGTGGAGCAGGGTTCCATGTGAACAGCAGTTGAACATGGGTCAGTCGGTCCTAAGCGATAGGCGGCGCCCGTTCGAAGAGCGAGGCGATGGCCTCCGTTGCCCTGAGCGATCGAAGAAAGTCGGGTTCAGATCCCCGAATCGGGTGGGCGGAGGCGAGCGCCCTTGGCGCCCAGTCTTGATGACATAACCCGATCCCGGGAGAAGCGGCGGGAGCCCGGGGGAGAGTTCTCTTTTCTTTGTGAAGGGCGGTAGCCCTGGAATGGGTTACGCCCGAGAGGGCCAGCGCCTTGAAGCGTCGCGGTTCGGCGTCCGGTGAGCTCTCGCTGGCCCGTGAAAATCCGGGGAGAGGGTGTAAGTCTCGCGCCCGGGCGTACCCATATCCGCAGCAGGTCTCCAAGGTGAACAGCCTCTGGCATGTTGGAACAATGTAGGTAAGGGAAGTCGGCAAGCGGATCCGTAACCGGGATAAGGATTGGCTCTAAGGGCTGGAGTCGGTCGGGCTGGGAAGCATGGCGAGGGCTGGGAGCGCCGCGCTGGACTGGCGCCCAGCGCAGTGAGCGCTCAGCGGCGGCAGCGCTGCGCAGCGGCGGCGACTCTGGGCAGCGCCGGGCCCTTCCGTGGATCGCCCCAGCTGCGGCGAGCGCCTTCGCCCCCTCCTCCGCCCGCCCCCGCCCGCCTTGCAGCGGCCCGGCCCGCCTCAGGCGGCGGCGGCGATGCGCCCGCCCGTGGTACGTCGTCGTCGCCCGGGCGGCCGCCTCCCCAGGCGGCAGCAGCGGCCCGGCTAGCTGGCAGCGGCAGCGTCAGCGCCTTTCGCCAGCGAGGCGGCGAGCGCCAGCGGTCGGCAGCGAGGCGGAGTCCCGAGGGGAGTCCCGGGCGGCGCCCGCCTCGGCGGCGCCTAGCAGCGGCTTAGAACTGAGTGCGGACCAGGGGAATCCGACTGTTTAATTAAAACAAAGCATCGCGAAAGGCCGAGGCGGGTGTTGGCGCGATGTGATTTCTGCCCAGTGCTCTGAATGTCAAAGTGAAGAAATTCAATGAAGGCGGCGGGTAAACGGCGGGAGTAACTATGACTCTCTTAAGGCGGCTTGAGTGGGCTAGTTACTGACTGGGCTCCGCTCGCGAAAGTCACACCTCCCGTGGTCCCGCCCGGACACCCGTAAAGGGTGGCTAAGTTGACTTTTAAGCCCCCAGTGTGAGTGGGGGAGTTCTGCTCCCCCCCTGCTGCTGGCCTCGCAAGCCCAGTAGTAGCGTCACAAAACCGCCAGAAACCTGAGGCGGCACAGCTTAGGGCTGCTGCCCAGAGCCTAGATCCACCGGGGCCAGAGTTGGACAAAGTCGGCAGTCGCGGCCGGGGAGACCACGCTGTCGGCTGTGACCTCTCCCACTTGACAACTGGCAGCGAGTGAAACAAGGACCGTTGCCAGTCAGGACTTGACTTCCCTCCAAGTGGCTTCACCGCCCACTTGGCAGTACCAGGTGACAAAAGCTTGTGTCAATGTATGATTCTCAAGCCGGATCATACAACACAAGTCTGCCTCGTCTGTCCACCCGGGGAGGTGGAGACGCTGGATACCCGGGGGTGGCTGTCTGAGACTCGCCAGGGCCAGCTTTTACTTGGCCTCCTGAGCTGGAGGGAGCTCTGCGTCGTCAAGTCTAAGCACTGTACGGCAGGGCGGGTGCTCCTGTAGCGGTGGTTCCTGCTGTACTCTGGGTGTGCCCGGTGGTTTGGGGAGCGAAGCCGGGGCCAGTAGCGCTTACTGCCGTCAGAGGGCTCAGCGCTGAGTGCGCAACCCAGTGGCGTGAAGCGGCGGAGAGGTCGCGATGGGTACCCGGGACCCCAGTGGACACCTGGATGCGGTATTGGGCCCCCTATCACGGTCGCTTCGCATTAGGTGTTGCGTTACAGGGCGGCGACACTGGCAGTCAGGCGGCACCACAGTCGGAGGGCGAGCCTGGCTGTTCAGTGGGGAAGCCTCTATTCCGCGCACCGTGTGGCGCCGATTAACATCCCGAGGCACCGCGTGGTGTGTTCATGGCTGCGTCCCAAGGCACCTTGTGTCTTGGACAAATTACCGATTGTGACCAGGGTGGACGGGCCATCCTTACCAATCCCGGAACAGGTGTGGAGACTCCGTGTGTCTCTACTCAATAAGTAGCCAAATGCCTCGTCATCTAATTAGTGACGCGCATGAATGGATGAACGAGATTCCCACTGTCCCTACCTACTATCCAGCGAAACCACAGCCAAGGGAACGGGCTTGGCGGAATCAGCGGGGAAAGAAGACCCTGTTGAGCTTGACTCTAGTCTGGCGCTGTGAAGAGACATGAGAGGTGTAGAATAAGTGGGAGGCGGTAGCGCTTCGGCGGGGCGAGGCGACCACCCGCCCGGCGTCCGGCCGCCCGGTGAAATACCACTACTCTGATCGTTTTTCACTTACCCGGTGGGGGGGGGCGAGCCCGAGGGGGCTCTCGCTTCTGGCGTAAGCGGCGGCAGCCCGCCGGCAGCGACCCGCCTCGAGGACAGCGGCAGGTGGGGGAGTTTGACTGGGGGCGGTACACCTGTCAAAAGCGTAGCGCCAGGTGTCCTAAAGGCGAGCTCAGGGAGGGCGGAAACCTCCCGATGGAGCAGAAGGGCAAAAGCTTCAGCTTGATCTTGATTTTCAATCACGAATACAGACCCGTGGCGGGGCCTCCACGATCCTTCTGGCTTTTGGGTTTTAAGCAGGAGGTGTCAGAAAAGTTACCACAGGGATAACTGGCTTGTGGCGATAGCGTTCATAGCGGCGTCAGCTTTTTGATCCTTCGATGTCGGCTCTTCCTATCATTGTGAAGCAGAATTCACCAAAGCGTTGGATTGTTCACCCACTAATAGGGAGCGTGAGCTGGGTTTAGACCCGTCGTGAGACAGGTTAGTTTTACCCTACTGATGATGTGTTGTTGCAATAGTAATCCTGCTCAGTGCGAGAGGAACCGCGGGTTCAGACCCCTGAGTGCGTCGCGCTTGGCTGAGGAGCCACTGGCGTGAGGCTACCATCTGCGGGCTTATGACTGAGCGCCTCTAAGTCAGAATCCCGCCTAGGCGTAGCGATACCGCCCAGCGCCGCCCGGCGCTCGGTGGGCTTCGCGATAGCCGGCCGCCCGCCCGCCCCCAGCGAGGCGAGGCGGGCCAATCTTGAGCGCCCGCTTCGTGGTCGAGGGAGCGGAGGGGCGGGACGGATCGCGGCGCCGCCTCTCCCCGTCAGCGTACCGCATGGTGGGTTGGGGCACTTTCGGCTAAATCATTAAGTAGGCGACCTGATTCTGGGTCAGGGTTTACGTGCGTAGCAGAGCAGCTCCCTCGCTGCGATCTATTGAGAATCAGCCCTCGACACAAGCTTTTGTCGGCTTAAGGGCGGGCTCGATCGAGCGAAGCGAACCGAACCGAAGGGGGAGGCGACGGCCGAAGGCGGCGGCGGCGTCCTCTCCTCTCCTCTCCTTTCTTTCCTTCCTTCCTCCGAGGCCTCTCGGCGGGGCGGGAGCTGACAGGGGGCCCCGGTAGCGAAGAGCGCCTAGAGGCGGCGCCCTCGCTTCGCTTCGCTCAGCGGAGCCACGCCAGCGCCCTCCTCAGCGCGGGTCCCAGGCCCGATCTAGCGAGTCGGGGGGCGAACAGCGAGCGAGGGCAGCGCGCCGCCAGCGGCAGCCGAGCGGCGGCAGCGCTCTTCCCAGAGAAAGAGGGGGCCCGCCCGAGTCAGCAGCGACCTCGACTTCCCTCGCAGCGGGTCCCAGGCCCGATCACTGAAGCGAGGGGCTTAGCGGCCCCGGGCGGGGAGCGGCGGCGGGGCGGCGGGTTTCCCTTCACAGCAGCCTGTAGCGCCTGCGCAGCGGTGTACAGGGGAAACCCGTTTGCCGCCCGTCTCGGGCCAGGGGTAGACCTGTTGCCGCTAGCGGTCTTAGCCTTCAGCGCCCGCCCGGGGTAGACCTTTGCGCTAGCGGTCGCGGCCTTCAGCGCCCGCCCGCGGGGTAGACCTGTTGCGGCTAGCGGTCACCGGCCTTCAGCGCCCGCCCGCGGGGTAGACCTGTTGCCGCTAGCCCGGTCATCGGCCTTCAGCGCCCGCAGCGAGTAGACCTGTTGCCGCTAGCGGTCACCGGCCTTCAGCGCCCGCCCGCGAGTAGACCTGTTGCCGCTAGCGGTCTCGACCTTCAGCGCCGCCCGAGGGGTAGACCTGTTGCCGCTAGCGGTCGCGACCTTCAGCGCCCGCCCTGAGGGGTAGACCTGTTGCCGCTAGCGGTCATCGGCCTTCAGCGCCCGCCCAGCGGGGTAGACCTGTTGCCGCTAGCGGTCGCGGCCTTCAGCGCCCGCCCGAGGTAGACCTGTTGCCGCTAGCGGTCGCGGCCTTCAGCGCCCGCCCGCGAGGGTAGACCTGTTGCCGCTAGCGGTCTCAGCCTTTCAGCGCCGCCCAGCGAAGTAGACCTGTTGCCGCTAGCGGTCTGCGGCCTTCAGCGCCCGCCCGAGGGTAGACCTGTTGCCGCTAGCCGGGTCTCGACCTTCAGCGCCCGCCCAGCGAGTAGACCTGTTGCAGCTAGCCCGGTCTCGACCCTTTCAGCGCCCGCCCGAGGGTAGACCTGTTGCCGCTAGCGGTCTGCGGCCTTTCAGCGCCGCCCAGCGGGTAGACCTGGTGCCGCTAGCGGTCACCGACCTTCAGCGCCCGCCCGCGGGGTAGACCTGTTGCCGCTAGCGGGTCTCGGCCTATCAGCGCCCGCCCGCGAGGGTAGACCTGTTGCGCTAGCCGGTCTTAGCCTTTCAGCGCCGCCCCGCGAGCAGACCTGGTGCGGCAGCGGTCTCGACCTTCAGCGCCCGCCCGCAGGGTAGACCTGTTGCCGCTAGCGGTCTGACCCTTTCAGCGCCCGCCCAGCGGACAGACCTGGCGCCGTCCGCCTGGCAGCGGGAATGCCGGCGGACACCAGGTCTACCCTTAAGCGGGAATGCAGGCGGACACCAGGTCTACCCCTTAATCGCGAATGCCGGCGGACACCAGGTCTACCCTTAAGCGGGAATGCCGGCGGACACCAGGTCTACCCTTAATCGCGAATGCAGGCGGACACCAGGTCTACCCCTTAAGCGGGAATGCCGGCGGACACCAGGTCTACCCCTTAAGCGGGAATGCCGGCGGACACCAGGTCTACCCCTTAATGCGAGAATGCAGGGGGACACCAGGTCTACCCCTTAAGCGGGAATGCCGGCGGACACCAGGTCTACCCTTAAAGCGGGAATGCCGGCGGACACCAGGTCTACCCCTTAAGCGGGAATGCCGGCGGACACCAGGTCTACCCTTAAAGCGGGAATGCAGGCGGACACCAGGTCTACCCCTTAAGTCGCGAATGCCGGGGGACACCAGGTCTACCCTTAAAGCGGGAATGACGGCCGGACACCAGGTCTACCCTTAATCGCGAATGCAGGCGGACACCAGGGTCTACCCCTTAAGCGGGAATGCAGGCGGACACCAGGTCTACCCCTTAAGCGGGAATGCCGGCGGACACCAGGTCTACCCCTTAAGCGGGAATGCCGGCGGACACCAGGTCTACCCTTAAGCGGGAATGCCGGCGGACACCAGGTCTACCCCTTAGCGGGAATGCGGGCGGACACCAGGGTCTACCCTTAAAGCGGGAATGCCGGCGGACACCAGGTCTACCCCTTAAGCGGGAATGCAGGCGGACACCAGGTCTACCCCTTAATCGCGAATGCAGGCGGACACCAGGTCTACCCCTTAAGCGGGAATGCCGGCGGACACCAGGTCTACCCCTTAAGCGGGAATGCCGGCGGACACCAGGGTCTACCCTTAAGCGGGAATGCCGGCGGACACCAGGTCTACCCCTTAAAGGCGGGGGAATGCGAGGCGGACACCAGGTCTACCCTTAAGCGGGAATGCCGGCGGACACCAGGTCTACCCCTTAAGCGGGAATGCAGGCGGACACCAGGTCTACCCCTTAAGCGGGAATGCAGGCGGACACCAGGTCTACCCTTAAAGCGGGAATGCCGGCGGACACCAGGTCTACCCCTTAGCCGGGAATGCGAGGCGGACACCAGGTCTACCCTTAAAGCGGGAATGCAGGCGGACACCAGGTCTACCCCTTAAGCGGGAATGCAGGCGGACACCAGAGTCTACCCCTTAAGCGGGAATGCAGGCGGACACCAGGTCTACCCCTTAATCGCGAATGCCGGCGGACACCAGGTCTACCCCTTAAGCGGGAATGCCGGCGGACACCAGGTCTACCCCTTAAGCGGGAATGCCGGCGGACACCAGGTCTACCCCTTAAGCGGGAATGCAGGCGGACACCAGGTCTACCCCTTAAAGCGCGGGAATGCAGGCGGACACCAGGTCTACCCCTTAAAGCGGGAATGCCGGCGGACACCAGGTCTACCCTTAAGCGGGAATGCAGGCGGACACCAGGTCTACCCCTTAAGCGGGAATGCAGGCCGGACACCAGGTCTACCCCTTAAGCGGGAATGCAGGCGGACACCAGGTCTACCCCTTAATCGCGAATGCAGGCGGACACCAGGGTCTACCCTTAAGCGGGAATGCAGGCGGACACCAGGTCTACCCCTTAATCGCGAATGCAGGCGGACACCAGGTCTACCCTTAAGCGGGAATGCAGGCGGACACCAGGTCTACCCCTTAATGGCGAATGCCGGCGGACACCAGGTCTACCCCTTAAGCGGGAATGCCGGCGGACACCAGGTCTACCCCTTAAAGCGGGAATGCAGGCGGACACCAGGTCTACCCCTTAAGCGGGAATGCAGGCGGACACCAGGTCTACCCCTTAAGCGGGAATGCCGGCGGACACCAGGTCTACCCCTTAAGCGGGAATGCAGGCGGACACCAGGTCTACCCTTAATGGCGAGAATGCAGGCGGACACCAGGTCTACCCCTTAAGCGGGAATGCCGGCGGACACCAGGTCTACCCCTTAAAAGCGGGAATGCAGGCGGACACCAGGTCTACCCCTTAAGCGGGAATGCCGGCGGACACCAGGTCTACCCCTTAAAAGCGGGAATGCAGGCGGACACCAGGTCTACCCCTTAAGCGCGAATGCAGGCGGACACCAGGTCTACCCCTTAAGCGGGAATGCAGGCGGACACCAGGTCTACCCCTTAGCGGCGAATGCAGGCGGACACCAGGTCTACCCCTTAAGCGGGAATGCAGGCGGACACCAGGTCTACCCCTTAAGCGGGAATGCCGGCGGACACCAGGTCTACCCCTTAAGCGGGAATGCCGGCCCGGACACCAGGTCTACCCCTTAATCGGCGAATGCAGGCGGACACCAGGTCTACCCCTTAAGCGGGAATGCAGGCGGACACCAGGTCTACCCTTAAGCGGGAATGCAGGCGGACACCAGGTCTACCCCTTAAGCGGGAATGCAGGCGGACACCAGGTCTACCCCTTAAGCGGGAATGCAGGCGGACACCAGGTCTACCCCCCTTAATCGGGAATGCCGGCGGACACCAGGTCTACCCTTAAGCGGGAATGCAGGCGGACACCAGGTCTACCCCTTAAGCGGGAATGCCGGCGGACACCAGGTCTACCCCTTAAAGCGGGAATGCAGGCGGACACCAGGTCTACCCCTTAAGCGGGAATGCAGGCGGACACCAGGTCTACCCTTAAGCGGGGAATGCAGGCGGACACCAGGTCTACCCCTTAAGCGGGAATGCAGGCGGACACCAGGTCTACCCCTTAAGCGGGAATGCAGGCGGACACCAGGTCTACCCCTTAATCGCGAATGCAGGCGGACACCAGGTCTACCCCTTAAGCGGGAATGCAGGCGGACACCAGGTCTACCCCTTAAGCGGGAATGCCGGCGGACACCAGGTCTACCCCTTAAGCGGGAATGCAGGCGGACACCAGGTCTACCCCTTAAGCGGGAATGCAGGCGGACACCAGGTCTACCCCTTAAGCGGGAATGCCGGCGGACACCAGGTCTACCCCTTAAGCGGGAATGCAGGCGGACACCAGGTCTACCCCTTAAGCGGGAATGCAGGCGGACACCAGGTCTACCCCTTAAGCGGGAATGCAGGCGGACACCAGGTCTACCCCTTAAGCGGGAATGCAGGCGGACACCAGGTCTACCCCTTAAGCGGGAATGCCGGCGGACACCAGGTCTACCCCTTAAAGCGGGAATGCAGGCGGACACCAGGTCTACCCCTTAGTCGCGAATGCCGGCGGACACCAGGTCTACCCCTTAAGCGGGAATGCAGGCGGACACCAGGTCTACCCCTTAATCGCGAATGCAGGCGGACACCAGGTCTACCCCTTAAGCGGGAATGCCGGCGGACACCAGGTCTACCCCTTAATCGCGAATGCAGGCGGACACCAGGTCTACCCCTTAAGCGGGAATGCAGGCGGACACCAGGTCTACCCCTTAAGCGGGAATGCCGGCGGACACCAGGTCTACCCCTTAAGCGGGAATGCAGGCGGACACCAGGTCTACCCCTTAAGCGGGAATGCAGGCGGACACCAGGTCTACCCCTTAAGCGGGAATGCAGGCGGACACCAGGTCTACCCCTTAAGCGGGGAATGCCGGCGGACACCAGGTCTACCCCTTAATCGCGAATGCAGGCGGACACCAGGTCTACCCCTTAAGCGGGAATGCAGGCGGACACCAGGTCTACCCTTAAGCGGGAATGCCGGCGGACACCAGGTCTACCCCTTAGTCGCGAATGCCGGCGGACAACAGGTCTACCCCTTAAGCGGGAATGCAGGCGGACACCAGGTCTACCCTTAAGCGGGAATGCAGGCGGACACCAGGTCTACCCCTTAATCGCGAATGCAGGCGGACACCAGGTCTACCCCTTAAGCGGGAATGCAGGCGGACACCAGGTCTACCCCTTAAGCGGGAATGCAGGCGGACACCAGGTCTACCCCTTAAGCGGGAATGCAGGCGGACACCAGGTCTACCCCTTAAGCGGGAATGCAGGCGGACACCAGGTCTACCCCTTAAGCGGGAATGCCGGCGGACACCAGGTCTACCCCTTAAGCGGGAATGCCGGCGGACACCAGGTCTACCCCTTAATCGGGAATGCAGGCGGACACCAGGTCTACCCCTTAAGCGGGAATGCCGGCGGACACCAGGTCTACCCCTTAATCGCGAATGCAGGCGGACACCAGGTCTACCCCTTAAGCGGGAATGCAGGCGGACACCAGGTCTACCCCTTAATCGCGAATGCAGGCGGACACCAGGGTCTACCCTTAAGCGGGAATGCAGGCGGACACCAGGTCTACCCCTTAAGCGGGAATGCAGGCGGACACCAGGTCTACCCTTAAGCGGGAATGCCGGCGGACACCAGGTCTACCCCTTAAGCGGGAATGCCGGCGGACACCAGGTCTACCCTTAATCGCGGGAATGCAGGCGGACACCAGGTCTACCCTTAAGCGGGAATGCCGGCGGACACCAGGTCTACCCCTTAATCGCGAATGCAGGCGGACACCAGGTCTACCCTTAAAGCGGGAATGCAGGCGGACACCAGGTCTACCCCTTAAGCGGGAATGCAGGCGGACACCAGGTCTACCCCTTAATCGCGAATGCAGGCGGACACCAGGGTCTACCCCTTAAGCGGGAATGCAGGCGGACACCAGGTCTACCCCTTAATCGCGAATGCAGGCGGACACCAGGTCTACCCCTTAAGCGGGAATGCCGGCGGACACCAGGTCTACCCCTTAAGCGGGAATGCCGGCGGACACCAGGTCTACCCCTTAAGCGGGAATGCCGGCGGACACCAGGTCTACCCTTAAGCGGGGAATGCAGGCGGACACCAGGTCTACCCCTTAAGCGGGAATGCAGGCGGACACCAGGTCTACCCCTTAAGCGGGAATGCCGGCGGACACCAGGTCTACCCCTTAAGCGGGAATGCCGGCGGACACCAGGTCTACCCCTTAATCGCGGGAATGCAGGCGGACACCAGGTCTACCCCTTAAGCGGGAATGCCGGCGGACACCAGGTCTACCCTTAAGCGGGAATGCCGGCGGACACCAGGTCTACCCCTTAAGCGGGAATGCCGGCGGACACCAGGTCTACCCCTTAATCGGGAATGCAGGCGGACACCAGGTCTACCCCTTAAGCGGGAATGCAGGCGGACACCAGGTCTACCCCTTAAGCGGGAATGCCGGCGGACACCAGGTCTACCCCTTAAGCGGGAATGCAGGCGGACACCAGGTCTACCCCTTAAGCGGGAATGCCGGCGGACACCAGGTCTACCCCTTAAGCGGGAATGCAGGCGGACACCAGGTCTACCCCTTAATCGCGAATGCAGGCGGACACCAGGTCTACCCCTTAAGCGGGAATGCCGGCGGACACCAGGTCTACCCCTTAAGCGGGAATGCAGGCGGACACCAGGTCTACCCCTTAAGCGGGAATGCAGGCGGACACCAGGTCTACCCCTTAAGCGGGAATGCAGGCGGACACCAGGTCTACCCCTTAAGCGGGAATGCCGGCGGACACCAGGTCTACCCCTTAAGCGGGAATGCCGGCGGACACCAGGTCTACCCCTTAAGCGGGAATGCAGGCGGACACCAGGTCTACCCCTTAAGCGGGAATGCCGGCGGACACCAGGTCTACCCCTTAAGCGGGAATGCAGGCGGACACCAGGTCTACCCCTTAATCGCGAATGCAGGCGGACACCAGGTCTACCCTTAAGCGGGAATGCCGGCGGACACCAGGTCTACCCTTAATCGCGAATGCAGGCGGACACCAGGTCTACCCCTTAAGCGGGAATGCCGGCGGACACCAGGTCTACCCCTTAAGCGGGAATGCCGGCGGACACCAGGTCTACCCCTTAATCGCGAATGCAGGCGGACACCAGGTCTACCCCTTAAGCGGGAATGCAGGCGGACACCAGGTCTACCCCTTAATCGCGAATGCAGGCGGACACCAGGTCTACCCCTTAAGCGGGAATGCAGGCGGACACCAGGTCTACCCCTTAAGCGGGAATGCCGGCGGACACCAGGTCTACCCCTTAAGCGGGAATGCAGGCGGACACCAGGTCTACCCCTTAAGCGGGAATGCCGGCGGACACCAGGTCTACCCCTTAATCGGGAATGCAGGCGGACACCAGGTCTACCCCTTAAGCGGGAATGCCGGCGGACACCAGGTCTACCCCTTAAGCGGGAATGCCGGCGGACACCAGGTCTACCCCTTAATCGCGAATGCAGGCGGACACCAGGTCTACCCCTTAAGCGGGAATGCCGGCGGACACCAGGTCTACCCCTTAAGCGGGAATGCCGGCGGACACCAGGTCTACCCCTTAAGCGGGAATGCAGGCGGACACCAGGTCTACCCCTTAAGCGCGAATGCAGGCGGACACCAGGTCTACCCCTTAAGCGGGAATGCCGGCGGACACCAGGTCTACCCCTTAATCGGGAATGCAGGCGGACACCAGGTCTACCCCTTAAGCGGGAATGCAGGCGGACACCAGGTCTACCCCTTAAGCGGGAATGCCGGCGGACACCAGGTCTACCCCTTAAGCGGGAATGCAGGCGGACACCAGGTCTACCCCTTAAGCGGGAATGCCGGCGGACACCAGGTCTACCCCTTAAGCGGGAATGCAGGCGGACACCAGGTCTACCCCTTAATCGCGAATGCAGGCGGACACCAGGTCTACCCCTTAAGCGGGAATGCAGGCGGACACCAGGTCTACCCCTTAATCGCGAATGCAGGCGGACACCAGGTCTACCCCTTAAGCGGGAATGCCGGCGGACACCAGGTCTACCCCTTAAGCGGGAATGCAGGCGGACACCAGGTCTACCCCTTAAGCGGGAATGCAGGCGGACACCAGGTCTACCCCTTAATCGGGAATGCAGGCGGACACCAGGTCTACCCCTTAAGCGGGAATGCCGGCGGACACCAGGTCTACCCCTTAAGCGGGAATGCAGGCGGACACCAGGTCTACCCCTTAAGCGGGAATGCCGGCGGACACCAGGTCTACCCCTTAATCGCGAATGCAGGCGGACACCAGGTCTACCCCTTAAGCGGGAATGCCGGCGGACACCAGGTCTACCCCTTAAGCGGGAATGCAGGCGGACACCAGGTCTACCCCTTAATCGCGAATGCAGGCGGACACCAGGTCTACCCCTTAAGCGGGAATGCCGGCGGACACCAGGTCTACCCCTTAATCGCGAATGCAGGCGGACACCAGGTCTACCCCTTAAGCGGGAATGCAGGCGGACACCAGGTCTACCCCTTAATCGCGAATGCCGGCGGACACCAGGTCTACCCCTTAAGCGGGAATGCCGGCGGACACCAGGTCTACCCTTAAGCGGGAATGCAGGCGGACACCAGGTCTACCCCTTAAGCGGGAATGCCGGCGGACACCAGGTCTACCCCTTAAGCGGGAATGCCGGCGGACACCAGGTCTACCCCTTAAGCGGGAATGCCGGCGGACACCAGGTCTACCCCTTAAGCGGGAATGCAGGCGGACACCAGGTCTACCCCTTAAGCGGGAATGCCGGCGGACACCAGGTCTACCCCTTAAGCGGGAATGCCGGCGGACACCAGGTCTACCCCTTAAGCGCGAATGCCGGCGGACACCAGGTCTACCCCTTAAGCGGGAATGCCGGCGGACACCAGGTCTACCCCTTAAGCGGGAATGCCGGCGGACACCAGGTCTACCCCTTAAGCGCGAATGCCGGCGGACACCAGGTCTACCCTTAAGCGGGAATGCAGGCGGACACCAGGTCTACCCCTTAATCGCGAATGCCGGCGGACACCAGGTCTACCCCTTAAGCGGGAATGCAGGCGGACACCAGGTCTACCCCTTAATGCGCGAATGCAGGCGGACACCAGGTCTACCCCTTAAGCGGGAATGCCGGCGGACACCAGGTCTACCCCTTAAGCGGGAATGCAGGCGGACACCAGGTCTACCCTTAATCGCGAATGCAGGCGGACACCAGGTCTACCCTTAAGCGGGAATGCAGGCGGACACCAGGTCTACCCCTTAATCGCGAATGCAGGCGGACACCAGGTCTACCCCTTAAGCGGGAATGCCGGCGGACACCAGGTCTACCCCTTAAGCGGGAATGCAGGCGGACACCAGGTCTACCCCTTAAGCGGGAATGCAGGCGGACACCAGGTCTACCCCTTAATCGCGAATGCAGGCGGACACCAGGTCTACCCCTTAAAGCGGGAATGCCGGCGGACACCAGGTCTACCCCTTAATGCGGGAATGCAGGCGGACACCAGGTCTACCCCTTAAGCGGGAATGCCGGCGGACACCAGGTCTACCCCTTAAGCGGGAATGCCGGCGGACACCAGGTCTACCCCTTAAAGCGGGAATGCAGGCGGACACCAGGTCTACCCCTTAATCGCGGGAATGCAGGCGGACACCAGGTCTACCCCTTAAGCGGGAATGCCGGCGGACACCAGGTCTACCCCTTAATCGCGAATGCAGGCGGACACCAGGTCTACCCCTTAAGCGGGAATGCCGGCGGACACCAGGTCTACCCCTTAAGCGGGAATGCAGGCGGACACCAGGTCTACCCCTTAATCGCGAATGCAGGCGGACACCAGGTCTACCCCTTAAGCGGGAATGCCGGCGGACACCAGGTCTACCCCTTAAGCGGGAATGCCGGCGGACACCAGGTCTACCCCTTAAGCGCGAATGCCGGCGGACACCAGGTCTACCCCTTAAGCGGGAATGCAGGCGGACACCAGGTCTACCCCTTAATCGCGAATGCCGGCGGACACCAGGTCTACCCTTAAGCGGGAATGCAGGCGGACACCAGGGTCTACCCCTTAAGCGGGAATGCCGGCGGACACCAGGTCTACCCCTTAAGCGGGAATGCCGGCGGACACCAGGTCTACCCCTTAATCGCGAATGCAGGCGGACACCAGGGTCTACCCCTTAAGCGGGAATGCCGGCGGACACCAGGTCTACCCCTTAAGCGGGAATGCAGGCGGACACCAGGTCTACCCCTTAATCGCGAATGCCGGCGGACACCAGGTCTACCCCTTAAGCGGGAATGCAGGCGGACACCAGGTCTACCCCTTAAGCGGGAATGCCGGCGGACACCAGGTCTACCCCTTAAGCGGGAATGCCGGCGGACACCAGGTCTACCCTTAAGCGGGAATGCCGGCGGACACCAGGTCTACCCCTTAAGCGGGAATGCAGGCGGACACCAGGTCTACCCCTTAATGCGGGAATGCCGGCGGACACCAGGTCTACCCCTTAAGCGGGAATGCAGGCGGACACCAGGTCTACCCCTTAAGCGGGAATGCCGGCGGACACCAGGTCTACCCCTTAAAGCGGGAATGCCGGCGGACACCAGGTCTACCCCTTAAGCGGGAATGCAGGCGGACACCAGGTCTACCCTTAAGCGCGAATGCAGGCGGACACCAGGTCTACCCCTTAAGCGGGAATGCAGGCGGACACCAGGTCTACCCCTTAAGCGCGAATGCAGGCGGACACCAGGTCTACCCCTTAGCGGGAATGCCGGCGGACACCAGGTCTACCCCTTAAGCGGGAATGCAGGCGGACACCAGGTCTACCCCTTAAGCGGGAATGCAGGCGGACACCAGGTCTACCCCTTAAGCGGGAATGCCGGCGGACACCAGGTCTACCCCTTAATCGCGAATGCAGGCGGACACCAGGTCTACCCCTTAAGCGGGAATGCAGGCGGACACCAGGTCTACCCCTTAAGCGGGAATGCCGGCGGACACCAGGTCTACCCCTTAAGCGGGAATGCAGGCGGACACCAGGTCTACCCCTTAAGCGGGAATGCAGGCGGACACCAGGTCTACCCCTTAAGCGGGAATGCCGGCGGACACCAGGTCTACCCTTAAGCGGGAATGCAGGCGGACACCAGGTCTACCCCTTAAGCGGGAATGCCGGCGGACACCAGGTCTACCCCTTAAGCGGGAATGCAGGCGGACACCAGGTCTACCCCTTAATCGCGGGAATGCAGGCGGACACCAGGTCTACCCCTTAAGCGGGAATGCCGGCGGACACCAGGTCTACCCCTTAATGCGGGAATGCAGGCGGACACCAGGTCTACCCCTTAAGCGGGAATGCAGGCGGACACCAGGTCTACCCCTTAAGCGGGAATGCCGGCGGACACCAGGTCTACCCCTTAAGCGGGAATGCAGGCGGACACCAGGTCTACCCCTTAAGCGGGAATGCAGGCGGACACCAGGTCTACCCCTTAATCGCGAATGCCGGCGGACACCAGGTCTACCCCTTAAGCGGGAATGCAGGCGGACACCAGGTCTACCCCTTAATCGGGAATGCAGGCGGACACCAGGTCTACCCCTTAAGCGGGAATGCCGGCGGACACCAGGTCTACCCCTTAAGCGGGAATGCAGGCGGACACCAGGTCTACCCCTTAATCGCGAATGCAGGCGGACACCAGGTCTACCCCTTAAGCGCGAATGCAGGCGGACACCAGGTCTACCCCTTAATCGCGAATGCCGGCGGACACCAGGTCTACCCCTTAAGCGGGAATGCCGGCGGACACCAGGGTCTACCCCTTAAGCGGGAATGCAGGCGGACACCAGGTCTACCCCTTAATGCGAGGAATGCCGCCGGACACCAGGTCTACCCCTTAAGCGGGAATGCAGGCGGACACCAGGTCTACCCCTTAAGCGGGAATGCAGGCGGACACCAGGTCTACCCCTTAAGCGGGAATGCAGGCGGACACCAGGTCTACCCCTTAAGCGGGAATGCCGGCGGACACCAGGTCTACCCCTTAAGCGGGAATGCAGGCGGACACCAGGTCTACCCCTTAAAGCGGGAATGCAGGCGGACACCAGGTCTACCCCTTAAGCGGGAATGCCGGCGGACACCAGGTCTACCCCTTAATCGCGAATGCAGGCGGACACCAGGTCTACCCCTTAAGCGGGAATGCCGGCGGACACCAGGTCTACCCCTTAAGCGGGAATGCCGGCGGACACCAGGTCTACCCCTTAATCGCGAATGCAGGCGGACACCAGGTCTACCCCTTAAGCGGGAATGCCGGCGGACACCAGGTCTACCCCTTAAGCGGGAATGCCGGCGGACACCAGGTCTACCCCTTAAGCGCGAATGCAGGCGGACACCAGGTCTACCCCTTAAGCGGGAATGCCGGCGGACACCAGGTCTACCCCTTAAGCGGGAATGCCGGCGGACACCAGGTCTACCCCTTAAGCGGGAATGCCGGCGGACACCAGGTCTACCCCTTAAGCGCGAATGCAGGCGGACACCAGGTCTACCCCTTAAGCGGGAATGCCGGCGGACACCAGGTCTACCCCTTAAGCGGGAATGCAGGCGGACACCAGGTCTACCCCTTAATCGCGAATGCAGGCGGACACCAGGTCTACCCCTTAAGCGGGAATGCCGGCGGACACCAGGTCTACCCCTTAGTCGCGAATGCAGGCGGACACCAGGTCTACCCCTTAAGCGGGAATGCCGGCGGACACCAGGTCTACCCCTTAAGCGGGAATGCCGGCGGACACCAGGTCTACCCCTTAATCGCGAATGCAGGCGGACACCAGGTCTACCCCTTAAGCGGGAATGCCGGCGGACACCAGGTCTACCCCTTAATCGGGAATGCCGGCGGACACCAGGTCTACCCCTTAAGCGGGGAATGCCGGCGGACACCAGGTCTACCCCTTAAGCGGGAATGCCGGCGGACACCAGGTCTACCCCTTAAGCGGGAATGCAGGCGGACACCAGGTCTACCCCTTAAGCGGGAATGCCGGCGGACACCAGGTCTACCCCTTAATCGCGAATGCAGGCGGACACCAGGTCTACCCTTAAGCGGGAATGCCGGCGGACACCAGGTCTACCCCTTAAGCGGGAATGCAGGCGGACACCAGGTCTACCCCTTAGTCGCGAATGCAGGCGGACACCAGGTCTACCCCTTAAGCGGGAATGCCGGCGGACACCAGGTCTACCCCTTAAGCGGGAATGCAGGCGGACACCAGGTCTACCCCTTAAGCGGGAATGCAGGCGGACACCAGGTCTACCCCTTAAGCGGGAATGCCGGCGGACACCAGGTCTACCCCTTAATGCGCGAATGCAGGCGGACACCAGGTCTACCCCTTAAGCGGGAATGCCGGCGGACACCAGGTCTACCCCTTAAGCGGGAATGCAGGCGGACACCAGGTCTACCCCTTAATCGCGGGAATGCCGGCGGACACCAGGTCTACCCCTTAAGCGGGAATGCCGGCGGACACCAGGTCTACCCTTAAGCGGGAATGCAGGCGGACACCAGGTCTACCCCTTAAGCGGGAATGCCGGCGGACACCAGGTCTACCCCTTAAGCGGGAATGCAGGCGGACACCAGGTCTACCCCTTAATCGGGAATGCAGGCGGACACCAGGTCTACCCCTTAAGCGGGAATGCCGGCGGACACCAGGTCTACCCCTTAATCGGGAATGCGGGCGGACACCAGGTCTACCCCTTAAGCGGGAATGCCGGCGGACACCAGGTCTACCCCTTAAGCGGGAATGCCGGCGGACACCAGGGTCTACCCCTTAAGCGGGAATGCCGGCGGACACCAGGTCTACCCCTTAATCGGGAATGCAGGCGGACACCAGGTCTACCCCTTAAGCGGGAATGCCGGCGGACACCAGGTCTACCCCTTAATCGCGAATGCCGGCGGACACCAGGTCTACCCCTTAAGCGGGAATGCCGGCGGACACCAGGTCTACCCCTTAAGCGGGAATGCAGGCGGACACCAGGTCTACCCCTTAAGCGGGAATGCAGGCGGACACCAGGTCTACCCCTTAAGCGGGAATGCAGGCGGACACCAGGTCTACCCCTTAAGCGGGAATGCCGGCGGACACCAGGTCTACCCCTTAAGCGGGAATGCAGGCGGACACCAGGTCTACCCCTTAAGCGGGAATGCCGGCGGACACCAGGTCTACCCCTTAAGCGGGAATGCAGGCGGACACCAGGTCTACCCCTTAAGCGGGAATGCCGGCGGACACCAGGTCTGCCGCAATGCGGCGGACACCGGGTCTGCCCTGGCGGGGAATGCGGGGGACACCGGGTCTGCCCTTGGCGGAATGCCGGCGGACGCAGGTCTGCCTTAATCGCGGATGGGACGGGTCTGCCCTTGGCGGGGAATGCGGGCGGACACCGGGTCTGCCTTGGCGGGAGATGGACGCAGGTCTGCCTTGGCGGGAATGCGGGCGGACGCAGGTGCTGCATGTAATGCGGGCGGACACCGGGTCTGCTTGGCGAATTAGGCGGACGCCGGGTCTGCGGCGGAAATGCGGCGGACAGGAGTCTACCCTTATTGCGTGCGTTCGCGGGGTCTGCTTGGTGCCGCCGGCATTCCGGTGAGTGGCCAGTGCCTTCATTCGCGGTGAAGTGGAGGGGTGTGCCTGGTGATTAGCGACGTGCGATTGAGGCTGACTGATCCGCCAGCGTCCAGCAGGGGCCGGGCGAATATCGCAGACGTCGTGCATTCCGCGGGGGTGGACCTGATCGGTCCGCCGGCGTGAGGCGACCGGTGATCACCATTCGCGGGCAGACGATTCCGAGCCTGGTGTCGCCGTCGCGATTGAGGAGTCAGACCTGATGTCGCGGCACCAGCAGGGGCCGGGCCATCACCGGCATTCTCGACAGGGGCTGAACCATGATCTGCATTCGGCAGGGGCGGGCCTGGTCGCCATTCGGCAAGGTGAACACGGTGTCACCGTCGTCGAAGACGGTGTTCGCATTCCAGCGGGTTAGACCTTCCGCTTGAGGGTAGACTTATTGATCGCCGGTGTGCGATGAGGCAGACTGGTTCATACATTCCGGCTAGGGGTGGGCCTGGTGTCCTTGTCGCGTTTGGGAGCCAGACCGTGATCGCGATAATTCACCGTACGTCCGGCTTGAGGACCGGTGATCTGCGTTGAGCAGACCTGGTGATCGTCGTTGAAAGACATTCCAGCCTGGTCCTGCATTGGGAGCAGATTCCGCTGGGGGCGGGACGCATCATGGTCGTCCGGCGAACCTGATGATCGCTGCATTCGCGATTGGGCCTGGTATCTTCCTTCAGGGTGAATTATTGATCATGACGTCGCGATTGAGGTGAATGATCGCCACGTCATTCCAGCAGGGTGAATATGTTGTAAGCCATTCGGCTTGAAGGTGAATACGGTGTCCTTAAATTGGCGAATTGAGGGGGGGCCAGACCTGAACCGATCGCTTAGGCATTCCGGCAGGGGCGGTTGGTGATCAGGCATTCCTGGGTATTGATCGCCGCTTGAGACCGGGGAGACTGGTGTCGCCTGCGTCCGGCTTGGTAGTGTCGATTGTTGAGGGTGGTGTACCGACATTCAGGTGTAGACCTGGTGGTCGCTGCATTCCGGCGGGGGTGGACGCGATTGATGATTCGCGATCAGGGTGAACCTGTGATCAGGTTCGACTAAGGGGTGATCATGAACGATGATTGGTGTAGGTGATCGATTGAAGCTGTTGATAGCCGGTGTCTTAACGAGAGCTGGTGATTGCCGGGTTCGGCGTTGGTGAATGTGATCGCCTGCATTCCCGCTGGGGGGTGAGACCTGGTGTCATATGCGTTGCGTTGAGGTGAACCTGGTGATCGGCATTCAACGGCCGTGAGATTGGGCCTGTCCTGCGATTGAAGGGGAAGACCTGTTCACCGACATTCCGCGAAGTCTGTTGTCACCATTCTGGCGAACTGTTCGCCTGCATTCCCGCTTGAAGACCTGGTGTCCGTCGTCCAGCGAAAACGAACCTGTCATGCGTGGGGGTGAACTGTTGATTTCGGCATTCCGCGAGGGGTGGACCGCAATTGATCGTAACGTGATCATATTCGCTTGAGGGGTGGACGCGGTTGATCTTACTAGATTTAACGTTGGTGAACCTGATTGATCACCGTCATTCGGCTTGAAGTGAACCTGATAAACCTGCGTTCCGCTGGGGTGGACGCAGTTTCGTCGCCGATGGCGTGGGGTGAACCTGATTGATCGCCGACCCGCTGGTGAACTACCGATCTCGGCGTCCAGCGGGGCAGACCCATGATCGCCTGCATTCGTTAATTACAGTCATATTCAACGGGGAGCAGACCTGTTGATCGCTACCATTGAGGTTGAACGCAATTGATCGCTACCATTCCGGCTTGAAGGCCAGACTTGATTGATCGCCAGAATCATTCCGGCAGGGGTGAATACGCAGTGATCACCACCATTCAGCGGGGGCAGACTGGTGATCGCCGGCATTCCAGCGAAGGCCAGATCGCCGGCAATACGGTGATCATGACGTGCGACCAGGGGCCGGACTACTGATGATCTATTCCGGCTTGAGATTGAATACGGTCGTCGCCATTCCGCTTGAAGGTGAATACGGTGTCATAAACGTGGGGGCCAGACCTGGTCACGGTAACAGGGGTGGACTCCTGCATTCGCGATTGAGGGGGTGGACTGATCGCCGACATTCGCGGTGAACACGATCACCGGCATTCCGCGAAGCAGACTGGTGTCACTACGATGCGACAAAATACTGCGATACAGGGCGAACCCATCACCGGCATTAACGGGGAACGATACCGGTATCAAACATACCATTCATGAACGTCATAAACGTCGCGTTAGTGATCACCGACATTCAGCTTGAACCTGAACGATAAGCCGACGTCCCGCTTGAGGAATTGAACGGTCATACCGGTGAACTATTGATCGCCATTCCGGCGGGAGTAGACGGTGTGATCACCTGCGATCTGATCATGCATTCCGGCTTAATGATCGCCCGTCGTGATGTTCTGCAGTGTCATGAAGACGGTGATCGCCCATGACATTCCGCTTTAAGTGAACTGGTCATGATCGTTGAACCTGGTCATACTAATTCAGGGGTGAATATCGTCAGCAGGAACAGACCTGGTCATATTCAACGGGGGTGAATATGACGATCGCCCGTCATTGAGACCTGTTGATCGTCCGGCAGGGGCCGGACGCAATCTACCGTCGTGGTGATCATGCATTCGAAGTGAACCGCCGTCGGCAGGAAGCAGACTGATTGATCGCCGACGTTAGTGAACTTACGATAAGCATTCAGCAGAGACGTGATAAATACTACGTCGCGAGAGGCGAACCTGGTGATCGCCGATGACGAACAGGCCTGATTGATCGCCGGCGATGAACTGATCGTCATACCATTAACGGGGTGAACCTGATGATCATGCATTCGCTAACCGTCGTCGCGATGGGGGTAGACCTGGTCGATACCATTCGGCTTAGCGGGCGGTCACCGACATTCGCGTTGGAGGCGAACTGTTGATCGCGACATTCGGCAGGGGCCGGACGCGATCATGATTCCGCGCGAAACCAGACCTGAACGATCGCCATTCCGCTTGAAGTGAACTGGTGTCGCCGACAAGATTGATCTTGACGAACGAACTGATGATCATACCATTCCGGCAGGGGCCGGACGCAGTGACTCGCGATTGAAGGGTGAACGCGATGATCGCCCGTTAAACTGAGCGAACACGTCCGCCGACATTAACGTTAAGTCACCGACATTCAGGAACGAACTGAACGTCGTTAGTGACACGATCATACCGTTCCGGCAGGAAGCCAGACCTGAATAACGAAGGTGAACCTGACCGATCGCCGACATTAGCGTTAAATGACGATCGCCGACATTCCGGCAAAGGCGAACGTGTCCTTACGACCGGCGACAGAGAACTGGTGTCATGGCATTCCGGCGCAAACCTGATCGCAAAACGCTTTAAAGCGAACTGTCATGCATCGCGTTGAAACCGAACTATTGATCATACTACATTCGGCAAGGGTAACTATCGCCATTACGACCAGAAGATCATACTGCATTCCGCTTTAGTGAACTGACGACGTGCGATTGGGGAGCAGACACGAACGATCGCCGACATTCCGCTTGAACGGGCTGCGGCATTCCACGAAATTACAGACCTGATCGCCGGCAATTCCCGCTTGAGGCCGAACCTGGTGTCACCCGACGTCGCGACAGGGGCCAGATCGGTGATCGCCGGCGTCCCGGCAGGGCCAGACGCAGTGATCTGCCGAAGGCCAGACTGAACGTCCGTCCGGCAAGGCAGACCTGACGATCGCCGGCATTGGGGGTAGACACCTGATGTCACCGACGTCCCGCGCGAAATTGTATTCCGCACCGATCCCGTTGAAGTGACCCGCCGGCGGGGGCAGACGCGATACCGGCGTCCCGCCCGAAACTGATCACTGCGTGCGGTGGTGAACCTGGTGATCACCATTCGGGAACAGACTGGTCGCCGGCGTGCGATTGGGGTGGCGGGCCGCGGTGATCACCCATTCCGGCAAACTGGTGATCGCGGCATTGCGGAGGGGCCGGAACGGTGATCGCCATTCAAAGGAAGCAGACGGTGGTCGCCGACGATTACAGGGTGGGCCTGGTGATCCGCATTCTGAAGGTGAACTGTCGGCATTCGCGATGAGGGCGAACGGTGATCACCATTCCAGCAGGGTGGGCCTGGTGATCGCCTGATCCAGCAGGGCTGAACCACCAATTGATCGCCATTCCCGCTTAAGGGGTGGACCGCAGTTCACCGGCATTCGCTTTGGGGAGATGAACCTGACCAGTCACTACCGACCAGAACGGTGATCCGCCGATTCCCCGCTTGAGGGTGGACACTGACGATCACTGCGATTCCAACGAGAGCAGACCTGTTGTCACCCGATGCGTTGAGGACGAACGAACCGATCACCTGCGACAGGTGAACACCGTCACCGGCATTCACGGTGAACGAACGATCACCATTGGTACGAACGGTGTCACCGATGCGCGGGGGTGAACCTGGTGTCGCGGGGTGACCCGATCGCCATCGGTTCCGCTGAAAGAGCAGACGAATGATCCTGCCGTCGCATTGTGATCGCCATTCAGCAGAAGGCAGACGATGATCACCGATGCGATGAAGACGAACTGGTGATCGCCGGCAGAAGGCCGAACTGGTGATCGTCCCGCGAGGCGCAGACTACGATGATCGCCTGCATTCCGCTTGGGGCCGGGCCTGGTGTCCACTGCGGCATCCGCCGAAGATACCGAACTGGTGATCGCCATTCCAGAAGGTGAACCGCCGGCATTCGCGATTGAACGGTGGTCACCATTACGCGCAGAGGTGAACACGGTGTTCCTGCGGCGATTGAGGGCAGACTGATTATCTGCATTCCGCTTGAAGGGAGACTGGTGTCTTTCTTGCGGGGTGAACTGCGGTGATCGTTGGTGGGAATTGTTGATCGCCGGCATTCAGCGAGGACTTGGTCGCCGAGTTCAGCGTGAAGGGACTTATCGCCGTCGCGATTTGGTGTGAACGATCAGCCGGCGTTCGAGGGTGGACGGTGTCATACGTTGTGGTGTAGGCGACGAGTGACGATGAGTATTGTTGGGGGGATTGATGATACTGTGATTCGAGGAGACCTGGTGTCGGCGTTGAGGTGACGGTGTAGCCGGAATTCATGCTTGAAACGAACTGGTGATCGCGTCGTGGAGCTGTAGTCCTGGATTGGTGGGCCGGCGTCGGCGGCGTCCAGCTTGGTGATGACTTTCTAGCGTGGGGGCAGACCTGGTTGTTACGCGAGGAAGTAGTTGACGATCGCCGACAGGGGCCGGACGGTTGATGGGCATTCGGAAGGGGTGTTGTTGTTGTTGGGGTGGTGTGGTTGGTTGGGGGGTGAACCTGGTGATCACAGGGTGAACCTGATGATTCCGCTTGAGGGGCGGACCTGTCATTCTGCGTCGATACGGTCCTGAGGTGATCGCCGTTCCGCGGGGGGTGTACCTGTGTTGGATGATCCAAGGGGCGTCCGCTGGTAGGAATGGTGTTCGCGTCATTCAGGTTGAGATGAACTGGTGATCTGCATTCCGCGAGTGAACTGATTGATCGCGGCATTCCGCTTTAAGGGTGGGTGATGTGATTACTGGTGATGGTCGCCGACGTTCCGGGGGGTGGTGGTGTGGTTGGGGTTGGTGGTGTTGTGTGCTTTGGTGAACTGGTGTTCGCGGGGTACCGATCCCGGTGGGTTGATGGTGATCGCTGCATTGTCGTGGGTCGAGGCCTGTGGTGATCGCCGTTCCGGCAGAACTGGTGTCATCTTGCATTCGAATGGGTGAACCTGGTGTCAGCCGGTTAGCTGATTGATAGAGATTGGATTGGGGACCTGGTCGTCGCCGACGTTCAGAGGGGGTGGACGCGTTGTCTGGTGAGTTGAGGCCGTGTCGGATTCCGGCAGGGGGGATTCAGTTACCTGCGTTCGATGGTGAACGTATTTTGGCGTTTGCAAGGGGTGGACCTGGTGATTGACTGCGTTCGGGGTGGACCTGGTGTCATGCGTCAAGATTGGATATGATTGATAAATACGTGCGGAGGGTGAATGGTATGGAGTATTGAGGGAGACCTGGTCGTCATCGATTATGAAGGTGATTGTTGTGTTGGGGTGGTGTGTTGTGCGGTATCCTGGTCAGCAAGAACCTGGTTGATCTTTCCTATTAGTTGGGGTGAACGGTTGTCATTGGGCATTCCGTCAAGGGGTAGACCTGGTCGATGGCATTCGGCTTGAGGGGTTGGACCTGGTGTATGCCGTTGTGATTGAGGTGTCATACTGTGGGCGTTCCGGAATGGGTATTTAATTGGATTAAATTGGTGAACCTGGTGTCCGCGGCATTAGTTGGGGTGGACCACTGTTGTCGCCAGTTCCGTGAGGGGTGAATTCCAATTGATCATGCGTTTTGGGTATTCCTTTTGTTATGAGGTTGAGCAAATTGGTAGAACTGGTCTGCGTTAGTGATTGGTTGAATAGATTGTATGACATTTGGTGGGGTAGACCTGTGGTGTCTCGTTGCGTTAGGGGTGAATACTGGTGTCATGGGCATTCCGGCAAGGGTAGACCTGGTGTGCTTGCATTAGATGATTAAAGTGGTGAATGGTTTTCGCTGCATTAGGTAAGGGTTGAACCTGGTCATGATTGATTTAAGGGTGAACCTGGTGTCCATGCATTCCGGCAAGGGTTAGACCTGGTGTTCGCCGGCATTCCGGTTAGGGGTGACCTGGTTTGATGCCGTTCATTGGGGATTGGGGTGCCTGGTGTCGCCTGGCATTCCAGCAAGGGGTAGACCTGGTGTCATTCCCTTGATTAGGGGTAGACCTGGTGTCGCTCTGCATTCCGCGTTGGGAGTTGGTTGGGTTGTTTTGTTGTGTTGGGGGTAGACCTGTTGTCCATGCATTCCCGGCAAGGGGGTAGACCTGGTGTCGTGCATTGGTTGAGGGGTAGACCTGGTGTTCATGATTCGTGATTGGGTGTCATGCTTCCAGAGGGGTGAACCTGGTGTCATGGCGTTCTTTGATTAGGGGTGACCTGGTGTCGCCTGCATTCCGGCAAGGGAGTGAACCGCAATTGTCGCCTGCATTGGGTGGGGTTAGATGGTTGTAGCCATTGCGGAGGGGTAGACCAATTGTCCGTGGCATTGGCATGGGGTAGACCTGGTGTCCGCCTGCATTCGAGTTAGACCTGGTGTCATGGCATTCAGCAGGGGTAGACCTGTTGTCCGCCTGGAATTCGCGATTAAGGGGTGAACCTGGTGTCATGCATTCCGGCAAGGGGTAGACCTGGTGTCCGCCGGCATTCGCGGTTAAGGGGTGCCTGGTGTCATTGCATTCCCTTAAGGGGTAGACCTGGTGTCGCCGGCATTCGCTTAGGGGTAGACCTGGTGTCCGCTTTCATTTAAGGGGGTGAACCTGGTGTCGCCTGCATTCAGCAAGGGTGTGGTGTGGTTTGGGGTGTGTGTGGGGTTGGGGTAGACCTGGTGTCGTCGGCATTCCGGCAGGGGTAGACCTGGTGTCGCCTGCATTCGCGTTAGAAGGGGTTGAGCCTGTTGTTGTCGCGATTAGGGGTAGACCTGGTGTCCGCCGGCATTGCAGCAAGGGTTGAACCTGAATTGTCGCGGCATTCCGATTAAGGGTAGACCTGGTGTCCATACCATTCGCGGTGGGTGTTGGTGTTGGTTTTAAGGGGTAGGGCGTGTCTACATTAGCGGTTAAGGGGTGACCTGGGTCACCTTTTGGAGTTCAAGGGTAGTGCTGGTGTCTGTCATTCCGCTTATGGGGGTAGACCTGGTGTCGCCTGCATTTTGATTAGGATTGACCTGGTGTCCTTGGGGTAGACCTGGTGTCCGTGGCATTCGCGGGATTAGGGGGTAGACCTGGTCGCCTGCATTCCGCTTAAGGGGTGGGCCTGGTGTCCGCCATTCCAGCAAGGGGTAGACCTGGTGTCTATCATTTGCGGATAGGGGGTAGACCTGGTGTCGCGCATTCCGCTTAAGGGGGTGAGACCTGGTCATCGCCGGCATTCGCGTAGGGGTCAGACCTGGTCGTCCGCCGAGCGTGCGCCGATTCGTGGGCCTGGTGTCCGCCGATTCCCGCTTAAAGTAGACCTGAGGTGATCACTTGCATTTCGCGCTTAAGTGGGCCTGGGTGTCCGCCGGCATTCCCGCTTAAGGGGGTAGACCTGGTGTCCGCCGGCATTCCGGCAAGTGGGCCTGGTGCGTCCTGCACCGTCGCGATTAAGTGAGACCTGGTGTTCATGGCGTCTTAGGGGAGTGAACCTGGTGTCCGCCGGCATTCCCGCTTAGGGGCAGACCTGGTGTCGCAGGGTGAACCTGGTGTCCGCCAAGCATTCGCGATTAAGAATGAACCTGCAGTCGCGCACGGCCTGCATAAGGGGTAGACCTGGTGTCCTGCCTGCATTCGCGATTAAGGGGTAGACCTGGTGTCCGCCGTCATTCCAGCTTAAAGGGGTGGAACCTGGTGTCCGCCGGCATTCCCGCTTAGAGGTAGACCATGGTGTCACCGCCGTTGCCGATTAAAGGGGTAGACCGCGGTGTCCGCCGGCATTCCGCTAAGGGGTAGACCTGGTGTCCGCCGGCATTCAGCGATTAAGGGGTGAACCTGGTGTCCGCCGGCATTCAGCGATTAAGGGGGTGAACCTGGTGTCCGCCTGCATTCCGTTAAGGGGTAGACCTGGTGTCCGCCAGCAAGGGGTGAGACCTGGTGTCGCCTGCATTCGCGATTAAGGGGTAGACCTGGTGTCATGCATTCAGCAAGGGGTAGACCTGGTGTCCGCCGGCATTCCCGCTTAAGGGGTAGACCTGGTGATCGCCGGCATTCCAGCAAGGGGTAGACCTGGTGTCCGCCGGCATTCCCGAGCAAGGGGTAGACCTGGTGTCCGCCGGCATTCCCGCTTAAGGGGTAGACCTGGTGTCATACCATTCCCGCTTAAAGGGGTAGACCTGGTATGTCGCTTAAGCGATTAAAACGAAGTGAACCTGGTGTCGCACGTGACATTCCTGTTAAAGGGGTAGACCTGGTGTCACACCTGCATTCCCGGCAAGGGGGTAGGGCCACGGTGTCGCCGGCATTCGCGATTAAGAGATGAGCCTGGTGTCCGCCGGCATTCCAGCAAAGGGGGTAGACCTGGTGTCGCCGGCATTCGCGATTAAAGGGGTAGACCTGGTGTCATGCCATTCAGCGATTAAAGGGGTAGACCTGGTGTCGCCGGCATTCCAGCAAGGGGTAGACCTGGTGTCATGCCGTCATTCCACAGCAGGGGTAGACCTGGTGTCATGCATCAGCGACGTAGACCGATTTGATCGCGTGCAGGGTAGACCTGGTGTCATGCATTCCGGCAAGGGGTAGACCTGGTGTCATGCCATTCCAGCAAGGGGTAGACCTGGTGTCCGCCGGCATTCGCGATTAAGGGTAGACCTGGTGTCATGCATTCCAGCTAAGGGGTAGAACACTGGTGTCACCGGCATTCAGCGTTAAAGGGGTGAACCTGGTGTCCGCCTGCATTCCCGCGTTAAGGGGTAGACCTGGTGTCGCCGGCATTCCAGCAAAGGGGTGAGCCTGGTCGTCACTGCATTCGCGATTAAGGGGTAGACCTGGTGTCCGCCTGCATTCCGGCTTAAGGGGTAGACCTGGTGTCCGCCGGCATTCGCGATTAAAGGGGTAGACCTGGTGTCCGCCTGCATTCCGGCAAGGGGTAGACCTGGTGTCCGCCGGCATTCGCGATTAAGGGGTAGCCTGGTGTCGCCCGGCATTCGCGATTAAGTCAGACCTGGTGTCGCCGGCATTCCCGCTTAAGGGGGTAGACCTGGTGTCGCCGTCATTCCCGCTTAAAGGGGTAGACCTGGTGTCACCGCCATTCCGCTTAAGTGCAGACCTGGTGTCCGCCGGCATTCCCGCTTAAGGGGTAGACCTGGTGTCGCCTGCATTCGCGATTAAGGGGTAGACCTGGTGTCCGCCTGCATTCCGCTTAAAGGGGTAGACCTGGTGTCCGCCGGCATTCCCGCTTAGGGGGTAGACCTGGTGTCAGCGCATTAGCGAGCAGGGGTGAGACCTGGTGTCGCCTGCATTCCCGCTTAAGGGGTAGACCTGGTGTCGCCGGCATTCCCGCTTAAGGGGGTAGACCTGGTGTCCGCCGGCATTCGCGATTAAGGGGTAGACCTGGTGTCCGCCGGCATTCCCGCTTAAGGGGGTAGACCTGGTGTCCGCCGGCATTCGCGATTAAAGGGGGTAGACCTGGTGTCCGCCTGCATTCCCGCTTAAAGGGGGTAGACCTGGTGTCCGCCGGCATTCCCGCTTAAGGGGTAGACCTGGTGTCCGCCTGCATTCGCGATTAAGGGGGTAGACCTGGTGTCCGCCTGCATTCCGCTTAAGGGGGTAGACCTGGTGTCCGCCGGCATTCCCGCTTAAGGGGTAGACCTGGTGTCCGCCTGCATTCCCGCTTAAGGGGTAGACCTGGTGTCCGCCGGCATTCCCGCTTAAGGGGTAGACCTGGTGTCCGCCTGCATTCCCGCTTAAAGGGGGTAGACCTGGTGTCACGCCGGCATTCGCGATTAAGGGGTAGACCTGGTGTCGCCTGCATTCGCGATTAAGGGGTGGACCTGGTGTCCGCCTGCATTCGGGTAAGGGGTAGACCTGGTGTCCGCCTGCATTCCGGCAAGGGGTAGACCTGGTGTCCGCCTGCATTCCCGCTTAAGGGGTAGACCTGGTGTCCGCCTGCATTCCGCTTAAGGGGTAGACCTGGTGTCGCCGGCATTCGCGATTAAGGGGTAGACCTGGTGTCCGCCGCATTCCGGCAAGGGGTGAGACCTGGTGTCCGCGGCATTCGCGATTAAGGGGGTGAACCTGGTGTCCGCCGGCATTCCCGCTTAAGGGGGTAGACCTGGTGTCCGCCCGGCATTCGCGATTAAAGGGGGTAGACCTGGTGTCATGCCGGCCTTCCGCTTAAGGGGGTAGACCTGGTGTCCGCCGGCATTCGCGATTAAGGGGGTAGACCTGGTGTCACGCGTGCATTCGCTTAAGGGGTAGACCTGGTGTCCGCCGGCATTCCCGCTTAAAGGGGTAGACCTGGTGATCATGTGCATTCAGCTTAAGGGGGTAGACCTGGTGTCCGCCTGCATTCCCGCTTGATTAGGGGTAGACCTGGTGTCGCCGGCATTCAGCAAGGGGTAGACCTGGTGTCCGCCGGCATTCCCGCTTAAGGGGTAGACCTGGTGTCGCCGGCATTCGGCATTAAGGGGTAGACCTGGTGTCGCCGGCATTCCAGCAAGGGGTAGACCTGGTGTCGCCTGCATTCGCGTTAAGGGGTAGACCTGGTGTCACTGCATTCCCTTAGAGGGTAGACCTGGTGTCGCCCGGCATTCCCGCTAGGGGTAGACCTGGTGTCCATGCCATTCCCGTAAAGGGGTAGACCTGGTGTCGCCTGCATTCCGGCAAGGGGTAGACCTGGTGTCGCCGGCATTCCCGTAAGGGGTAGACCTGGTGTCCGCCGGCATTCGCGATTAAGGGGTAGACCTGGTGTCATGCCATTCCCGCTTAAAGGGGTAGACCTGGTGTCGCCGGCATTCCAGCAAGGGGTAGACCTGGTGTCATACGGCATTCCCTGCTAAAGGGGTAGACCTGGTGTCGCCATTGATTAGGTGCATGTCGCGCATTCAGAGGGGTGAGACCTGGTGTCCGCCGGCATTCGCATTAGGGGTAGACCTGGTGTCACCATTCCCTTAGGGGTGACCTGGTGTCGCCAGCTTTCAAGGGGTAGACCTGGTGTCACGCCATTCGCGATTAAAGGGGTAGACCTGGTGTCCGCCGGCATTCCCGCTTAGGGGTAGACCTGGTGTCCGCCGGCATTCCCGCTTAAGGGGTAGACCTGGTGTCCGCCTGCATTCCCGCTTAAGGGGTAGACCTGGTGTCCGCCGGCATTCCGCTTAAGGGGTAGACCTGGTGTCCGCCGGCATTCCCGCTTAAGGGGTAGACCTGGTGTCATGACATTCCCGCTTAAGGGGTAGACCTGGTGTCCGCCGGCATTCCCGCTTAAGGGGTAGACCTGGTGTCCGCCGGCATTCGCGATTAAGGGGGTAGACCTGGTGTCGCCTGCATTCCACGCTTAAGGGGTAGACCTGGTGTCCGCCGGCATTCGCGTTAAGGGGTAGACCTGGTGTCCGCCTGCATTCCCGCTTAAGGGGTAGACCTGGTGTCCGCCGGCATTCCCGCTTAAGGGGTAGACCTGGTGTCCTGCATTCCGCTTAAGGGGTAGCCATGTCGCCCGGCATTCAGCAAGGGGTAGACCTGGTGTCCGCCGGCATTCCCTTAAGGGGTAGACCTGGTGTCCGCCGGCATTCGCGATTAAAGGGGTAGACCTGGTGTCCGCCGGCATTCCCGCTTAAAGGGGGTAGACCTGGTGTCATGCATTCCCGCTTAAGGGGTAGACCTGGTGTCCGCCGGCATTCCCGCTTAAGGGGTAGACCTGGTGTCCGCCTGCATTCGCGCTTAAGGGGTAGACCTGGTGTCCGCCGGCATTCCCGCTTAAGGGGTAGACCTGGTCCGCCGGCATTCCGCTTAAGGGGTGAACCTGGTGTCCGCCGGCATTCGCGATTAAGGGGTAGACCTGGTGTCGCCTGCATTCCCTTAAGGGGTAGACCTGGTGTCCGCCGGCATTCCCGCTTAAAGGGGTAGACCTGGTGTCATGGCATTCCCTTAAGGGGTAGACCTGGTGTCCGCCGGCATTCGCGCTTAAAGGGGTAGACCTGGTGTCGCCTGCATTCGCGATTAAGGGGTAGACCTGGTGTCCGCCGGCATTCGCTTAAGGGGTAGACCTGGTGTCATACCATTCCGCTTAAGGGGTAGACCTGGTGTCCGCCGGCATTCCCTTAAGGGGTAGACCTGGTGTCCGCCGGCATTCCCGCTTAAGGGGGTAGACCTGGTGTCCGCCATTCGTTAAGGGGTAGACCTGGTGTCCGCCCGGCATTCCGCTAGGGGTAGACCTGGTGTCCGCCGGCATTCGCGATTAAGGGGTAGACCTGGTGTCCTGCCATTCCCGCTTAGGGGTAGACCTGATGTCCGCGCATTCCCATGAAGGGGTAGACCTGGTGTCCGCCGGCATTCCCGCTTAAAGGGGTAGACCTGGTGTCCGCCGGCATTCCGGCAAGGGGTAGACCTGGTGTCCGCCTGCATTCCCGCTTAAGGGGTAGACCTGGTGTCATGCCATTCGCGATTAAGGGGTAGACCTGGTGTCCGCCTGCATTCCCGCTTAAGGGGTAGACCTGGTGTCCGCCGGCATTCGCGATTAAGGGGTAGACCTGGTGTCCGCCGGCATTCCAGCAAGGGGTAGACCTGGTGTCCGCCGGCATTCGCGTTAAGGGGGTAGACCTGGTGTCATGGCATTCCGGCAAGGGGTAGACCTGGTGTCGCCGGCATTCCGCGGTTAAGGGGTAGACCTGGTGTCCGCCTGCATTCCGCTTGATTGGGGGTAGACCTGGTGTCCGCCTGCATTCCCGCTTAAGGGGGTAGACCTGGTGTCCGCCTGCATTCCCGCTTAAGGGGTAGACCTGGTGTCCGCCGGCATTCCCGCTTAAGGGGTAGACCTGGTGTCCGCCGGCATTCCCGCTTAAGGGGTAGACCTGGTGTCCGCCTGCATTCGCGATTAAGGGGTAGACCTGGTGTCGCCGGCATTCCCGCTAAAGGGGTAGACCTGGTGTCATCCCGGCTTCGCGGCTTAAGGGGTAGACCTGGTGTCCGCCGGCATTCCCGCTTAAGGGGTAGACCTGGTGTCCGCCGGCATTCCCTTAAGGGGTAGACCTGGTGTCGCCGGCATTCGCGTTAAGGGGTAGACCTGGTGTCGTCGCCGGCATTCCCGCTTAAGGGGTAGACCTGGTGTCCGCCGGCATTCGCGTTAAGGGGTAGACCTGGTGTCCGCCTGCATTCCCGGCAAGGGGTAGACCTGGTGTCCGCCGGCATTCGCGATTAAGGGGGTAGACCTGGTGTCCGCCTGGCATTCCCGCTTAAGGGGTAGACCTGGTGTCCGCCTGCATTCGCGATTAAAGGGGTAGACCTGGTGTCCGCCGGCATTCCAGCAAGGGGTAGACCTGGTGTCCGCCGGCATTCCCGCTTAAGGGGTAGACCTGGTGTCCGCCGGCATTCCCGCTTAAGGGGTAGACCTGGTGTCCGCCTGCATTCGCGATTAAGGGGGTAGACCTGGTGTCCGCCCGGCATTCCCGCTTAAGGGGGTAGACCTGGTGTCCGCCGGCATTCCCGCTTAAGGGGTAGACCTGGTGTCACGCCGTGCATTCAGCAAAGGGGTAGACCTGGTGTCCGCCGGCATTCCCGCTTAAAGGGGTAGACCTGGTGTCCGCCGGCATTCCCGCTTAAGGGGTAGACCTGGTGTCCGCCTGCATTCGCGATTAAGGGGGTAGACCTGGTGTCCGCCGGCATTCCCGCTTAAGGGGTAGACCTGGTGTCCGCCTGCATTCCCGCTTAAGGGGTAGACCTGGTGTCCGCCGGCATTCCGCGTTAAGGGGTAGACCTGGTGTCCGCCTGCATTCCGGCAAGGGGGTAGACCTGGTGTCGCCGGCATTCGCGATTAAGGGGTAGACCTGGTGTCCGCCTGCATTCAGCAAGGGGGTAGACCTGGTGTCCGCCGGCGATTCCGCTTAAAGGGGTAGACCTGGTGTCCGCCGGCATTCCGCGCTTAAGGGGTAGACCTGGTGTCCGCCGGCATTCCCGCTTAAGGGGTAGACCTGGTGTCCGCCGGCATTCCCGCTTAAGGGGTAGACCTGGTCGCCGTGCATTCGCGATTAAGGGGTAGACCTGGTGTCCGCCTGCATTCCGCTTAAGGGGTAGACCTGGTGTCCGCCGGCATTCCCGCTTAAGGGGTAGACCTGGTGTCCGCCGGCATTCGCGATTAAGGGGTAGACCTGGTGTCCGCCGGCATTCCCGCTTAAGGGGTAGACCTGGTGTCCGCCGGCATTCCCGCTTAAGGGGTAGACCTGGTGTCCGCCTGCATTCCCCGCTTAAGGGGGTAGACCTGGTGTCCGCCGGCATTCCCGCTTAAGGGGGTAGACCTGGTGTCCGCCTGCATTCGCGCTTAAGGGGTAGACCTGGTGTCCGCCGGCATTCCCGCTTAAGGGGTAGACCTGGTGTCCGCCTGCATTCGCGATTAAGGGGTAGACCTGGTGTCCGCCGGCATTCCCGCTTAAGGGGTAGACCTGGTGTCCGCCGGCATTCGCGATTAAGGGGTAGACCTGGTGTCCGCCTGCATTCCAGCAAGGGGTAGACCTGGTGTCCGCCGGCATTCCCGATTAAGGGGTAGACCTGGTGTCCGCCTGCATTCGCGATTAAGGGGTAGACCTGGTGTCCGCCTGCATTCCCGCTTAAGGGGTAGACCTGGTGTCCGCCGGCATTTCCCGCTTAAAGGGGTAGACCTGGTGTCCGCCTGCATTCCGGCAAGGGGTAGACCTGGTGTCCGCCGTGCATTCCCGCTAAAGGGGTAGACCTGGTGTCCGCCTGCATTCCGGCTAAGGGGGTAGACCTGGTGTCCGCCGGCATTCCGCTTAAGGGGTAGACCTGGTGTCCGCCGGCATTCCGCTTAAGGGGTAGACCTGGTGTCGCCTGGCATTCCCGCTTAAGGGGGTAGACCTGGTGTCCGCCTGCATTCCGGCAAGGGGTAGACCTGGTGTCCGCCGGCATTCGCTTAAGGGGTAGACCTGGTGTCCGCCGGCATTCCCGCTTAAGGGGTAGACCTGGTGTCGCCGGCATTCCCGCTTAAGGGGTAGACCTGGTGTCCGCCGGCATTCCGCTTAAGGGGTAGACCTGGTGTCCGCCGGCATTCCGCTTAAGGGGTAGACCTGGTGTCCCGCCGGCATTCCACAGCAAGGGGTAGACCTGGTGTCCGCCTGCATTCGCGATTAAGGGGTAGACCTGGTGTCCGCCGGCATTCCCGCTTAAGGGGTAGACCTGGTGTCCGCCGGCATTCGCGTTAAGGGGTAGACCTGGTGTCGCCTGCATTCCGGCAAGGGGTAGACCTGGTGTCCTGCATTGCGATTAAGGGGTAGACCTGGTGTCCGCCGGCATTCCCGCTTAAGGGGTAGACCTGGTGTCACCTGCATTCCGCTTAAGGGGTAGACCTGGTGTCCGCCGGCATTCCCGCTTAAGGGGTAGACCTGGTGTCCGCCGGCATTCAGCAAGGGGTAGACCTGGTGTCATACCGTTACGCTTAAGGGGTAGACCTGGTGTCCGCCGGCATTCCCGCTTAAGGGGTAGACCTGGTGTCCGCCGGCATTCGCGATTAAGGGGTGAACCTGGTGTCGCCGGCATTCCCGCTTAAGGGGTAGACCTGGTGTCGCCGGCATTCCCAGCAAGGGGTAGACCTGGTGTCGCCCGGCATTCCCGCTTAAGGGGTAGACCTGGTGTCCGCCGGCATTCCGCGTTAAGGGGTAGACCTGGTGTCATCGCCATTCGCGATTAAGGGGTAGACCTGGTGTCGCCGGCATTCCCGCTTAAGGGGTAGACCTGGTGTCGCCTGCATTCGCGATTAAGGGGTCAGAACCTGGTGTCGCCGGCATTCCCAGCTTAAAGGGTAGACCTAGTGTCAGCCATTCTCGCTGAAAGGGGTGAGACCTGGTGTCATGCATTCCGGCAAGGGGTGTAGACCTGGTCGATCCATGCGGCATTCCCGGCTAAAGGGGTAGACCTGGTGTCCGCCGGCATTCGCGTTAAGGGGTAGACCTGGTGTCCGCCGGCATTCCATGTAAGGGGTAGACCTGGTGTCCGCCCTGCCATTCGCGATTAAAGGGGTAGACCTGGTGTCGCCGGCATTCAGCGCTTAAGGGGTAGACCTGGTGTCGCCCGGCATTCCGCTTAAGGGGTAGACCTGGTGTCCGCGGCATTTGCGATTAAAGGAGTGGACCTGGTGTCGCCTGCATTCGCTTAAGGGGTAGACCTGGTGTCCGCCGGCATTCGCGATTAAAGGGGTAGACCTGGTGTCATGCATTCCCGCTTAAGAGGGTAGACCTGGTGTCGCCGGCATTCGCGATTAAGGGGGTAGACCTGGTGTCCGCCGGCATTCCGGCAAGGGGTAGACCTGGTGTCCGCCGGCATTCCGCTTAAAGGGGTAGACCTGGTGTCGCCGGCATTCCGCTTGATTAAGGGGTAGACCTGGTGTCGCCGGCATTCCGGCAAGGGGTAGAACCTGGTGTCGCCGGCATTCGCGATTAAGGGGTAGACCTGGTGTCATGACCATTCCCGGTAAGGCTGGTGACGCTGCATCGAGGGTAGACCTGGTGTCATTCCGCTTTGCAAGGGGTAGACCTGGTGTCATGGCATTCGCGATTAAAGGGGTAGACCTGGTGTCGCCGGCATTCCGCTTAAAGGGGTAGACCTGGTGTCATGCATTCGCGTTAAGGGGTAGACCTGGTGTCCGCCCGGCATTCGGCAAGGGGTAGACCTGGTGTCCGCCGGCATTCCCGCTTAAGGGGTAGACCTGGTGTCCGCCCGGCATTCCCGCTTAAGGGGTAGACCTGGTGTCGCCTGCATTCGCGATTAAGGGGTAGACCTGGTGTCGCCGGCATTCCGGCAAGGGGTGAGCCTGGTGTCGCGCCATTCGCGCTTAAGGGGTAGACCTGGTGTCCGCCTGCATTCAGCAGGGGTAGACCTGGTGTCCGCCGGCATTCGCGATTAAGGGGTAGACCTGGTGTCCGCCTGCATTCAGCAAGGGGTAGGGCTGGGTCATCAGTGTCGCGCGGCATTCGCGATTAAAGTGTAGACCTGGTGTCCGCCGGCATTCAGCTTAAGGGGTAGACCTGGTGATCGCCGGCGTCGCTTAAGGGGTAGACCTGGTGTCCTGCATTCCGCTTAAGGGGGTAGACCTGGTGTCATGCCGTTTCGCGATTAAGGTAGACCTGGTGTCCATGGCATTCCGCATAGAGGGGTAGACCTGGTGTCATGGCATTCCGCTTAAAGGGGTTAGACCTGGTGTCGCGGCATTCCGCTTAAGGGGTAGACCTGGTGTCATGCCGTTCGCATAAGGGGTGAATACGGTGTCGCCGGCATTCCGCTTAAGGGGTAGACCTGGTGATCGCCATTCCGATTAAGCAGACCTGGTGTCCGCCTGCATTCCCGCTTAAGGGGTAGACCTGGTGTCGCCGACATTCGCGATCAAGGGGTAGACCGCAATTGATCGCCGGCGTTCCGTAGGGGATTGGACGCCGCTTAGGGGTGTCATGATCGCCGGCATTCCCCAGGGGTGATCCAGTGTCGTCGGCATTTCCCGCTTAAGGGAGTGGTAATCGCCGGCATTCCATGAGGGGTAGACCTGGTGTCATACGCGCCCGTTAAGGGGTAGACCTGGTGTCCGCCCGGCATTCCGGCAAGAGTGAACCTGGTGTCGCCTGCATTCTCGTTAAGGGGTAGACCTGGTGTCAGCCTGCGTGTCAGGGGTAGACCTGGTGTCGCCATTCCAGCGATTAAGGGGGTAGACCTGGTGTCCGCCGGCATTCCCGCTTAAAGGGGTAGACCTGGTGTCCGCCGGCATTCCCGCTTAAGGGGTAGACCTGGTGTCCATACGGCATTCCGGCAAGGGTAGACCTGGTGTCCGCCGGCATTCAGCGATTAAGGGGTAGACCTGGTGTCCGCCTGCATTCCGCTTAAGGGGTAGACCTGGTGTCCGCCGGCATTCGCGTTAAGGGGTAGACCTGGTGTCCGCCTGCATTCCGGCAAGGGGTAGACCTGGTGTCCGCCTGCATTCGCAGTCAAGGGGTAGGCCTGGTGTCGCCGCGCATTCCAGCTAGGGGGTAGACCTCGAATTGATCGCCGGCATTCCCGCTTAAGGGGTAGACCTGGTGTCCGCCGGCATTCCGCTTAAGGGGTAGACCTGGTGTCCGCCCGGCATTCCGGCAAAGGTAGACCTGGTGTCATACTGCATTCCGCTTAAGGGGTAGACCTGGTGTCCGCCGGCATTCCGGCAAGGGGTAGACCTGGTGTCGCCTGCATTCCCGCTTAAAGGGGTAGACCTGGTGTCCGCCGGCATTCATCCAGCTTAAGGGGTAGACCTGGTGTCGCCGGCATTCCGGCAAGGGGTAGACCTGGTGTCCGCCGGCATTCCGCTGATTAAGGGGTAGACCTGGTGTCCGCCGGCATTCCCGCTTAAGGGGTAGACCTGGTGTCATGCCATTCAGCGCTTAAGGGGTAGACCTGGTGTCGCCTGCATTCCGCTTAAGGGGTAGACCTGGTGTCCGCCGGCATTCGCAGGGGTGATACATGTCGCCGCCCCGCAAGGGGTAGACCTGGTGTCCGCCGGCATTCAGCGATTAAGGGGTAGACCTGGTGTCGCCCGGCATTCCGGCAAGGGGTAGACCTGGTGTCGTGACATTCCCGCTAAGGGGTAGACCTGGTGTCGTCAGCCATTCCCGGCAAGGGGTGGAGCCTGGTGTCCGCCTGCATTCGCGATTAAAGGGGTAGACCTGGTGTCCGCCTGCATTCCGGCAAGGGTAGACCTGGTGTCGTGCATTCCCGCTTAAGGGGTAGACCTGGTGTCGCCGGCATTCCCGGCAAGGGGTAGACCTGGTGTCCGGCACCTAAGAACCTGGTGTCGCCTGCATTCCCGCGTTAAGGGGTAGACCTGGTGTCGCCCGGCATTCCGCTTAAGGGGTAGACCTGGTGTCATACCATTCCCGCTTAAGGGGTAGACCTGGTGTCGTCCCCGATTCAGCAAGGGGTAGACCTGGTGTCGCCGGCATTCGCGATTAAGGGGTAGACCTGGTGTCGCCTGACATTCCGCTTAAAGGGAGTAGACCTGGTGATCAGCACCATTCCGGCAAGGGGTAGACCGCAGTGTCGCCGCATTCCCGTAAGAGACCTGGTGTCGCCTGCATTCGAGCAAGGGGTAGACCTGGTGTCGCCGGCATTCCGCTTAAGGGGTAGACCTGGTGTCCGCCTGCATTCGCGATTAAGGGGTAGACCTGGTGTCATACGGCATTCCAGCAAGGGGTAGACCTGGTGTCGCCTGCATTCCCGCTAAAGGGGTAGACCTGGTGTCGCTGCATTCGCGATTAAAGGGAGTAGACGCTGGTGTCATGGCATTCCGGCTTAAAGGGGTAGACCTGGTGTCCGCCATTCCGGCAAGGGTAGACCTGGTGTCGCCCGGCATTAGCGATTAAGGGGTAGACCTGGTGTCGCCCGGCATTGCCCGCTAAGGGGTAGACCTGGTGTCATGCCATTCGCGTTAGGGGTAGACCTGGTGTCGCCTGCATTCCCGCTTAAGGGGTAGACCTGAGTGTCGCCCGTCATTAGCGATTAAGGGGTAGACCTGGTGTCATGCATTCAGCAAGGGGTAGACCTGGTGTCGCCGGCATTCCGGCAAGGGGTGAACCTGGTGTCGCCGGCATTCCCGCTTAAGGGGTAGACCTGGTGTCCGCCGGCATTCCGGCAAGGGGTGAACCTGAGTGTCGCCGTGCATTCCGGCTAAGGGGTAGACCTGGTGTCATACCATTCAGCGATTAAGGGGGTAGACCTGGTGTCGCCGGCATTCCGCTTAAGGGGTAGACCTGGTGTCGCCTGCATTCCGGCAAAGGGGTAGACCTGGTGTCACTGACATTCCCGCTAGGGGTAGACCTGGTGTCGCCACCATTCCATAAGGGGTAGACCTGGTGTCGCCCCATGCGATTAAGGGGTGACCTGGTGTCGCGGCATTCAGCAAGGGGTAGACCTGGTGTCCGCCGGCATTCCGCTTAAGGGGTAGACCTGATGTCACCTGCATTCCCGATTAAGGGGTAGACCTGGTGTCGCCGGCATTCCAGCAAGGGGTAGACCTGGTGTCATGCATTCGCGGTTAAGGGGTGAACCTGGTGTCGCCGGCATTCGCGATTAAGGGGTGCAGACCTGGTGTCCGCCGGCATTCCGGCAAGGGGTAGACCTGGTGTCCGCCTGCATTCGCGTTAAGGGTAGACCTGGTGTCCGCCGGCATTCCGGCTTAAGGGGTAGACCTGGTGTCCGCCTGCATTCGCGTTAAGGGGTAGACCTGGTGTCCGCGGCATTCCCGCTTAAGGGGTAGACCTGGTGTCATGCATTCCGCTTAAGGGGTAGACCTGGTGTCGCCTGCATTCCAGCGATTAAGGGGTAGACCCTGGTGTCGCCGTGCATTCAGCAAGGGTAGACCTGGTGTCGCCCGGCATTAGCGATTAAAGGGGTAGACCTGGTGTCGCCCGGCATTCGCGATTAAGGGGTAGACCTGGTGTCGCCCGGCATTCCAGCAAGGGGTAGACCTGGTGTCGCCTGACATTCCCGCTTAAGGGGTAGACCTGGTGTCGCCGGCATTCCAGCAAGGGGTAGACCTGGTGTCGCCCGGCATTCCCGCTTAAGGGGTAGACCTGGTGTCATGACCGCATTCGCGGCAAGGGGGTAGACCCATCAGTGTCCGCCTGACATTCGCGATTAAGGGGTGAGACCTGGTGTCACGCCGTCATTCCAGCTTAAAGGGGGTAGACCTGGTGTCAGCCGGCATTCCAGCTTAAAGGGTAGACCTGGTGTCATGCCTGCATTAAGCGATTAAGGGGTAGACCTGGTGTCGCCCGGCATTCCGCTTAAGGGGGTAGACCTGGTGTCGCATGACATTCCCGGCAAAGGGGTAGACCTGGTGTCATACCATTGCGATTGTAGACCTGGTGTCGCGCATTCCAGCTAAAGGGGTAGACATACTGGTGTCGACTGCATTCAGCGATTAAAGGGGTGAGACCTGGTGTCGCCCGCATTACGCTTAAGGGGTGAACCTGGTGTCGCCCGGCATTCCCGAGCAAGGTGAATACCTGGTCGCCATGCCATTCTACGCTTAAGGGGTAGACCTGGTGTCGCCGGCATTCAGCAGGGGTAGACCTGGTGTCCGCCGCATTCCAGATTAAAGGGGTGGACCTGGTGTCGCCGGCATTCAGCGATTAAAGGGGTGAACCTGGTGTCATGCCGCATTCGCCCGATTAAAGTAGAACCTGGTGTCGCCCGGCATTCCGGCTTAAAGGGGTGGACCTGGTGTCGCCGGCATTCAGCGATTAAGGGGTAGACCTGGTGTCCGCCCGGCATTCACGCCAAGGGGTGAGACCTGGTGTCCGCCATTCCCGATTAAGGGGTAGACCTGGTGTCCGCCTGCATTCCAGCTTAAGGGGTAGACCTGGTGTCGCCGGCATTCCGCTTAAGGGGTAGACTGGTGTCCGCCTGCATTCGCGTTAAGGGGTGAGACCTGGTGTCGCTGGCATTCCGGCAAGGGGTAGACCTGGTGTCGCCGGCATTCAGCAAGGGGTAGACCTGGTGTCGCCTGCATTCCGCTTAAGGGGTAGACCTGGTGTCCGCCCGGCATTCCCGCTTAAGGGGTAGACCTGGTGTCATCCCGCATTCCCGCTAAAGGGGTAGACGCTGGTGTCCGCCTGCATTCCCGATTAAGGGGTAGCACGACTGGTGTCCGCCCCGGCATTCCCGAGCAAGGGGTAGACCTGGTGTCATACCATTCGCTTAGGGGTAGACCTGGTGTGCATGCATTCAGCAAGGGGTAGACCTGGTGTCGCCCGGCATTCGCGATTAAAGGGGTAGACCTGGTGTCATCCCGGCATTCGCGCTTAAGGGGTGGACCTGGTGTCCATGGCATTCCGCGCTTAAAGGGGTAGACCTGGTGTCGCCGGCATTCGCGATTAAGGGGTAGACCTGGTGTCGCCGGCATTCCGACTAAAGGGGTAGACCTGGTGTCCGCCTGCATTCCCGGCTAAAGGGTAGACCTGGTGTCAGCTGCATTCGCGATTAAGGGGGTAGACCTGGTGTCCGCCTGCATTCAGCTTAAAGGGGTAGACCTGGTGTCGTACGGCGTTCGCGATTAAAGGGGTAGACCTGGTGTCGCCCGGCATTAGCGGCGATGGTGCAGCGAAAGGGGTAGACCTGGTGTCCGCCGGCATTCGCTTAAGGGTAGACCATAGTGTCGCCCGGCATTCAGCTTAAAGGGGTGAACCTGGTGTCATGCCATTCGCGATTAGGGGTAGACCTGGTGTCCGCTGCATTCCGGCAAGGGGTAGACCTGGTATCGTCATTAGCGATTAAAGGGGTAGACCTGGTGTCGCCGGCATTCCGCTTAAGGGGTAGACCTGGTGTCATGACATTCCGCTAAGGGGTAGACCTGGTGTCATCCCGCATTAGCGATTAAGGGGTAGACCTGGTGTCCGCCGGCATTCAGCAAGGGGTAGACCTGGTGTCGCCTGCATTCGCGATTAAAGGGGTAGACCTGGTGTCATCCCGCATTCAGCAAGGGGTAGACCTGGTGTCCGCCGGCATTAGCGATTAAGGGGTAGACCTGGTGTCGCCCTGCATTCACGCTTAAGGGGTAGACCTGGTGTCGCCGGCATTCCCGGCGAAGGGTAGACCTGGTGTCGCCTGCATTCCGGCAAGGGGTAGACGGGTGCGGCTCGAGACCTGGTGTCACTGGCATTCAGCTTAAGGGGTAGACCTGGTGTCGCCTGCATTCCAGCTTAAGGGTAGACCTGGGTGTCGCCCGGCATTCCAGCAAGGGGTAGACCTGGTGTCCGCCGGCATTCAGCGATTAAGGGGTAGACCTGGTGTCGCCTGCATTCCGGCAAAGGGGTAGACCTGGTGTCGCCGGCATTCGCGTTAGGGGTAGACCTGGTGTCCTGCATTCCGCTTAAGGGGTAGACCTGGTGTCCGCCCGGCATTGAGCAAGGGGGTAGACCTGGTGTCATGCCATTCGCGTTAAAGGGGTAGACCTGGTGTCGCCTGCATTCGCGATTAAGGGGTAGACCTGGTGTCGCCCGGCATTCGCGATTAAGGGGTAGACCTGGTGTCGCCTGCATTCCAGCAAGGGGTAGACCTGGTGTCGCCGGCATTCCCGCTTAAAGGGGTAGACCTGGTGTCCGCCGGCATTCCGCTAAGGGGTAGACCTGGTGTCGCCGGCATTCGCGGTCAAGGGGGTAGACCTGGTGTCGCGCCGGCATTCAGCAAGGGGTAGACCTGGTGTCGCCGGCATTCCAGCTTAAGGGGTAGACCTGGTGTCGCCGGCATTCCGGCAAGGGGTAGACCTGGTGTCGCCTGCATTGCATTAAGGGAGTAGACCTGGTGTCGCCCGGGCATTCCAGCAAGGGGTAGACCTGGTGTCGCTGCATTCCGCGTTAAGGGGTAGACCTGGTGTCACGCCTGCATTCCGCTTAAGGGGTAGACCTGGTGTCATCGGCATTCCGGCAAAGGGGTAGACCTGGTGTCCGCCCCTTAGGGGTAGACCTGGTGTCATGACATTCCGCTTAAAGGGGTAGACCTGGTGTCATGCATTTGCGATTAAGGGGTAGACCTGGTGTCGCCCGGCATTCAGCAAGGGGGTAGACCTGGTGTCCGCCTGCATTCCGCTTAAAGGGGTAGACCTGGTGTCCGCCCGGCATTGCGATTAAGGGGTAGACCTGGTGTCGCCTGCATTCCCGCTTAAGGGGTAGACCTGGTGTCGCCGGCATTCGCGTTAAGGGGTAGACCTGGTGTCGCCGGCATTCCCGCTTAAGGGGTAGACCTGGTGTCGCCGGCATTCGCGATTAAGGGGTAGACCTGGTGTCGCCTGCATTCCGCTTAGGGGTAGACCTGGTGTCATGACATTCCCGCTTAAGGGGTAGACCTGGTGTCGCGGCATTCCCGCTTAAGGGGTAGACCCATGGTGTCGGCATTCAGCGATTAAGGGGTAGACCTGGTGTCGCCCGGCATTCCGCTTAGGGGTAGACCTGGTGTCCGCCGGCATTCCAGCAGGGGTAGACCTGGTGTCGCCTGCCATTAGCGATTAAGGCCGGTGAGACCCGAGGATTGTCAGACCCGGCATTTATGCAGCTTAAGGGGATTAGACCTGGTGTCATACGGCATTCCAGCGGCGTGGCGGTACGCAGGTCTACCCAGCGAAGCGAGCCTTGAGCGAGACCCGACTGGCGGCAACAGGTCTACCCAGCGGTAGCGAAGGCGAGACCGGCTGCGGCACCAGGTCTACCCGGCGGAAGCGTAAGCTAAGACCGGCTAAGCGGTACCAGGTCTACCCTTGGTAGCGATAGGCGAACCGACTAGCGGCAACAGGTCTACCCAGCGGTAGCGAGGCGAGACCGGCTAAGCGGCAACAGGTCTACCAGCGGTAGCGAAAGGCGCAGGCGGCTGACGGCGCACAGGTCTACCCAGCGGTAGCGTATAGAGCGAACCGGCTGGCGGCAACAGGTCTACCCGGTAGCGAGAGCGAACCGACTGCGGCAACAGGTCTACCCAGCGGCGCGAGCTAAGACCGGCTGGGGGCAACAGGTCTACCCAGCGAGCGCTGAAACAGGCGAGACCGACTGGCGGCACCAGGTCTACCCGGTATGGCGGGTCGACTAAGCGGCAACAGGTCTACCCAGCGGCTGGCCAGCAGGCGACTGGCTACCGGCGGTCTACGCTGAGAAGCTGAAAGGGACCCGACTAGCGGCAACAGGTCTACCAGCGGTAGGGGCGAACCGGCTAGCGGCAACAGGTCTACCCGGTAGCGAAGAGCCGCTGACGCAGCGTCTACGCGGCGAGCGCGACAGCGCGAGACCGGCTAGCGGCAACAGGTCTACCAGCGAAAGAGCTAAGAACCCGGCTGGCGGCAACAGGTCTACCCAGCGGCCGAGGCGCGAACGCTGACCGACTGGCGGCAAAAGGTCTACCCGACGCGAAAGCTAAGACCCGGCTGGCGACAGCAGGTCTACCCTGGCCGGAGGCGGCGGCAAAGCGGGTTTCCCCTGTACACGCAGCGGCCTTGTGCTTGTAGCAGTGAAGAACACCAGCGCCCGCCCGCCCGCTCCGGCAGCCGCCAAAGCCCCAGCGGCGTATCGGACACCAGGACCGGCGGAGGAAGTCAGCACGCTGGCGAGAGCCCCTCTCTCTTTCTCTCTGGGAAGAAGCGGCCGCCACGCCCGGCGGCGCCGCTGGCGGCACTGACCCTCGGCTCGCTACCCGGCCCCGGACTCAGCGTGTCCGGGCCTGGGACCCCAGCGGAGGATGAGAGCGGAGCCAGCGGCAGCGGCGAGAAGCGCCGCCCTAAATGCTCGTCGCTACCGGGGCCCCCTAGCCGGCCCGGCCCAGCGAAGGCCCCGGAGGAAGGAAGGAAAAGAGAGGAGAGGAGGACTGGCGCGCCGCCTCGCCAGCTGACGACGCCTCAGTTCGGTTCGCTTAAGCCCGATCGAGCCCGCCCTTAGCGACAAAAGCTTATTGAGGCTGATTCTCAATAGATGCACAGCGAGGAGCTGCTCTGCTACGTCTGAAACCCTGACCCCAGAATCGAATTCGTCTCGAATGATTTAGCGCCGAGTGCCCGCGACCATGCTGATGCAGCGGCCGGAGGGCGGCGCGCTATCCGTCCGCCCCTCCGGCTCCCGACCGCGGCTCGCACGGGCCCGCCACGCCCGCTGAAGGCAGCGAGCGATCCTATCAGCAAGCCACCGAGCAGCGCGGCTAACGATATCGCTTCGATCTAGGCGGGATTCTGACTTAGAGGCGTTCGGTCATAAGCCCACGCAGATGGTAGCTCCGCGCCAGTGGCTCCTCAATAGCGCCGCGCGCCAGGGGTCTGAACCTGCGGTTCCTCGCGTACTGAGCAGGATTACTATTGCAACAACACATCATCAGTAGGGTAAAACTAACCTGTCTCACGGCGGTCTAAGCCCAGCTCGTTCCCTATTGGTGGGTGAACAATCCAGCAGCTTGGTGAATTCTGCTTCACAATGATGAGGAAGAGCCGACGTCGAAGGATAGCGGCGATAGCTATGAGCGCTTAGCGCCACAAGCCAGTTATCCCTGTGGTAACTTTTCTGACACCTCCTGCTTAAAACCCAAAAGCCAGAAGGATCGTGAGGCCCGCTTTCACGGTCTGTATTCGATTACTGAAAAATCAAGATCAAGCGAGCTTTGCCCTTCTGCTCCGCGGGAGGTTTCCGTCCTCCCTGAGCTGCTTATAGGACACCTGCGTTGCAGCTTTGACAGGTGTACCGCCCCAGTCAAACTCCCCACCTGCCGCTGTCCCGGGGTCGGGGCGTGACCGGCGCGCGACCGGCTAGCAGCCATGGCGAGAGCCCCCTCGGGGCTCGCCCCCAGCCTCACGGGTAAGTGAAAAAAGCGATCAGAGTAGTGGTATTTCACCGGCGGCGGGGCGCGCGGTGAGTCGCCCGGCCCGCTTGGCCTGTGCGCCCGACCTCCACTTATTCTACACCTCTCATGTCTCTTCACAGCGCCAGACTAGAGTCAAGCTCAACAGGGTCTTCTTTCCCGCTGATTCACGCCAAAGCCCGTTCCCTTGGCTGTGGTTTTAAGCTGGATAGTAGGTAGGGACAGTGGGAATCTGGTTCATCCATTCATCGCGTCACTAATTAGATGGCCGAGGCATTTGGCTGCTGTGAGTAGAGACACGCGGAGTCTCACACACCTGTTCGGGATTGGTAAGGATGGCCCGTCCACCCGCAGTCCGCGATCGGTAATTTGTCCAAGACACAAGGTGCCTTGGGGGCGCAGCCATCGAACACCATGCGGTGCCTCGGGATGTTAATGCGACCACCGCGGTCTTAGCGGAATAGAAACTTCCCCACTGAACAGCCAGGCTGCGCCCTCGACTGTGGTGCGCCTGTACTGCCAGTATCGGCCCGTATACGCCCAACCACGAATGCGGCCGGACCATTATAGGGGCCCAATACGCATCCAGGTGTCCACTGGGGTCCGGTACCCGCTCGCACCTCTCCGTGCGGCTCTCGCCACTGGAGTTGCGACTGGCGCGAACCCTCTGGCGGCAGTAGCTACTGGCCGGGCTTGCCAACCACCGGGCACACAGAGTACAGCGAACCACAGCTACAGGAGCACCGCCCTGCGTGCAGTGCTTAGACTTGGCGACGCAGAGCTCCCTCCAGCTCAGGAGGCCAAGTAAAAGCTGGCCCTGGCGGTCTCGAACAGCCACCCCGGGTATCCAGCGTCTCCACCTCCCGGGTGGACAGGCAGAGGCAGACTTGTGTTGCGCGTCCGGCGAATCATACGATGACACAACTTTTGTCGCCTGTGCTGCCAAATTGGCGGTGAAGCCACTTGGAGGAAGTCAAGTCCTGACTGGCGGTCCTTGTTTCACTCGCTGCCAGTTGTCAAGTGGGAGAGGTCACAGCCGACGGCGGGTCTCCCGGCCGCACTACCGACTTTGTCCAACTCTGGCCCGTGGGCCGAGGCTCTGGGCAGCAGCCGAGGCTGTGCCGCTCTCAGGTTTCTCGCGGTTTTGTGGCGCTACTACTGGGTTAGAGCCCAGCAGCAGGGGGGAGCAGAACTCCCCACTCACACTGGGGCGAAAAGTCAACTTAGCCACCCTTCGGGTGTCGAGCGGGACCCGCGGGGAGGTGTGACTTTAGCAGCGGAGCCCAGTCAGTAACTAGCCCACTCAAGCTGCCTTAAGAGAGTCATAGTTACTCCGCCGTTTACCCACGCTTCATTGAATTTCTTCACTTTGACATTCAGAGCACTGGGCAGAAATCACGTCAGCGTCAACATCCCGCACTCGGACGCCCAGCGATGCTTTGTTTTAATTAAACAGTCGGATTCCCCTGGTCCGCACCAGTTCTAAGCCGGCTGCTAGGCGCCCGGCGGTGAGGCCGGCCCGGGGACCCCCAGGGGACCACGCCCAGCAGCGACCGACCCGGCGGCGCCCGGCCGCGCCGCCAGGCTCGGCAGCGCCGCCGCGTCCCAGCCACCCGGCATGCTGGCCGCCGGGGCGGCCGCCGCGGCGGCAACGGCGACCACTTGGCGGCGACGCCGCCCGCCCTGCCAGCGGGGCCGAACCTGTGGCAAAGGCGTGGCGCGGAGCAGGCGGAGGAGAGCGGCGGCCCGCCGCGCTTCAGAGGCGATCCGCGGGAAGAGCCCGGCGGCAGCGTCAGAGTCGCCCGCCCAGCGCTCCAGCGCGCCACGCCAGCAGGCACTTCACCAGCGGCGCCCTCGTCCAACCCGCTGACGCGCGCCAGCCAGCCGGCGCCCCAACCCGACCGACCCAGCCCTTGAGCCGATCCTTATCGAAGTTCTGGATCCGGCTTGCCGACTGCCTACATTGTTCCAACATGCCAGAGGCTGTTCACCTTGGAGACCTGCTGCGGATATGGAGTACGGCCCGGCGGGAACTTACACCCTCTCCCCCGGATTTTCCGCGGGGCCAGCGAGAGCTCACGGGCGCCCGCCCGGAACAGCGGCTGGCAGCTTTCAAAGCGCGGGCCCCTCTCGGGGCGAACCCATTCAGGGCGCCCGGCCCTTCACAAAGAAAGAACTCTCCCGGGGCTCCGCCCGGCTTCTCGGGATACGGTTCGCGTCACCGCACTGGAAAGCCTCAGCGGCGCCCGTCTCCACACTCGGTTCGGGGATCTGAACCCGACTCCCTTTCGATCGGCTCAGAACGCGTGAGGCCATCGCCCGCCCGCCGAACTGGCTTCGCCTATCGCTTAGGACCGACTGACCCATGTTCAACTGCTGTTCACATGGAACCCTGCTCCACGCCGGCCTTCAAAGCTCGTTTGAATGTTGCTACTACCACCAGATCTGCACCTCGCGGCGGCTCCACCGGGCCGGCGCCCCAGAGCTTCAGGCTCACGCGGCGGCCCTCCTACTGCGTCAGCGGCCTAGCCCCCAGCGAATACCAGCACTGCCGCCCGACGGCCGGGGTATGGGCCCGGCGGCTCCAAGCGCCATCCATTTTCAGGGCTAGTTGATTAGGCGGGTGAGTTGTTACACACTCCTTAAGCGGATTCCGACTTCCATGGCCACCGTCCTGCTGTCTAGATCAACCAACACCTTTTCTGGGCTCTGATGATGGCGTCGCCCGTCGAGTAAACCTTAACCCGGCGTTCGGTTCATCCCATGGCGCCAGTTCTGCTGCAAAAGTGGCCCACTGGGCACTTTCGCATTCAAGCTGGCGGCTCCAGCCAGCGAGCGGCCCACCACCAGTGAAAGTTTGAGAATAGGTTGAGATCGTTTTGACCCCAAGACCTCTAATCATTAAACTGCCGGGTAAAACTGCCCATTGCGGCGCCAGCTGTCCTGAGGAAACCCGGAGGGAACCAGCTACTAGATGGTTCGATTAGTCTTCGCCCCTAGACCGGGTCGGGACGACCGGTTACGCGTCAGGACCGCTACGGACCTCCACAGAGTTTCCTCTGGCCCCCGCCCTGCCAGGCATAGTTCACCATCTTCCGGGTCCTAGCGGCGTGCGCTCACGCTCCACCTCCCGGCCCCCCAGCGGGGCGGCAGGCGAAGGCGGGCGGTGGATGCGCCGAGCGGCAGCGCAGGATCCCACCTCGGCCGGCGGGCGCCCTGGCCCTCACTTCGATGCACGCGGGCTTTCCGCCACAGACTGGCTTCAGCGCGTGTTAGACTCCTTGGTCACGTGTTTCCAAGGCCGAGATTCGGGGTGGGTAGCCCGACATCGCCCGGACCCGGGCTCTTCGCGCGGCCCAGAATCGGCCCGGCCAGCTGGCGCCAGCGGTCGAGGCGCTGAGACAATCGCCCGGTTGACAGCGGCGCCCGGGGGCGGCGAGCCCGAGCCCCGCACCCAGCGCCCGAGCTGCCCGGCGCTGCGGGGACTACCGCCCCGAGAGAGGGTCAGCGTCCCCGTCTGGCGCCCATGCGGGGAGAGCTGGCGGCCCGGTCTCTCTCGGCCCGGGATTGGCGAGACCTGCCGGGGGCTCTAACACCGACCGCCCGGCTTCATCGCTTCCGCTGGCAGGCGGCGCCCGAGCCACCTGCCCGCCGGAGGCCAACCCGACCGGGCGATCGCTGGCGCACGCGCCTTGGGAAATCGCCCGGCCAGGGCGGCCTGCGGCTCGGTAGTGATCCACAGCGCCCAGCCCGCCCCAGCCGCCCACGTGAGCGCCCAGGAGGACGGAGAGGCGAGGCGAGATCCGCCCACGACCAGCGCCGGCCGACGCTGACTTCGCGGGTTGAATCCTCCCGAGGCGGACTCTCGCGGGCCCCACCCGTTTACCTCTTAACGGTTTCCGCCCTCTTGAACTCTCTCTTCAAAGTTCTTTTCAACTTTCCCTTCGGTACTTGTTGGCTATCGGTCGTGCGGTATTTGTATTAGATGGAGTTTACCACCGCTTTGGGCTGCATTCCCAAAGCAACCCGACTCCCAGAAGCCCGGGCCCGGCCTTGCGAGGGCGCTACGACCTCACACGTCAGCGGACTGCGGCCTCGATCTAAGGACTTGGGTCCCCGAAAGGCGCCACGCCCGAGGATGGGGGCTTCTGTCGCCACATGTCAGCGCCCCACAGCGGGGCGGGGATTCAGCTGGGCTTTTCCTCTTAAGCTCGCCCGTTACTGAGGGAATCCTCGTTAGTTTCTTTTCCTCGCTGACTAATATGCTCCAAATTCAGCGGGTGCGCCCGTCTGATCTGAGGTGCAAGCCCAGGCTGCGGCTGCAGCTAGCGCGCCGCGCCGCCCGCAGCGAGCGTCGGCGCGACGGCACGGACGCACGCTTTCTACGGCGCCGCGGCGTCCCTTCCTCCCCTCTCCCTTTCCAATGCCCCTCCTCCTCCTTCAGCGAAACCCTGAAGCCCAGCGGCGTACCAGAAGAGAGGAGACAGAGCGGGGCGCAGCGGAGGCTTGTAGCGGAGGCGTGAGAAGACAGCGGACCACGGAGACTCCCAACCGGAGGCAAGGCAGAAACAGAGCATCAGCGGCAGAAGCGGCCCTGACCCGGGGAACCGACCGGGGGCGGCAGCGACAGCGAGAGGAGAGGCTCCGGGACAACGAGGGCGGGGTTGCGCCCCCGTCCCCGGCGCTTCAGCGCCAGCTGGCGGCGGCAACGCAGTACCGCCGCGGTACCCACCCGCGAACAACCGCCAGCGGTGGAGCCAGAGGCCAGCACCACTCGCCTCCCTCGCCTCTCTCGCCCTCTGCTGGCTTTCGCACGCTTGGCGTCTCGACGCCGTCTCTCTCTCTCTCTCTCTCTCTCTCTCGCTCTTGACCCGGCCGCGCCCGCGCTCGCAGCGGCATTGCTGGCTGGGGACGGCTCCGCCCCAGCGGCTCGTTCGAGGGCCGCGAGAGCTGCTGAGCGCTCCCGAAAGTCTGCTAGGGGGGCGAAAGGCCCGCTGCGCGGCGGCGGGGCGGCGGCGTCGCCTCGCGCTGACGGCTGAACCGCGAGGCCACCCAGCCAGCGCCGCGGGGAGGGCCCCCAGGGCGGCGATTGATGCGATCAGCGGCGGCTCAGACGGTAGCGGGAGGAACCGAGGGCGCAAGTCGTTGAGGTGTCGATGATCAATGTGTCCCTGCAATTCCACATTAATTCGCAGCTAGCTTTCGTTCTTCATCGGCGCACGAGGCAGGTGATCCACCGCTAGAGTTGTCTGGCTTCGGCACCCGACTCGCGGAGCGAGGGCGGGCACGCCCAGCGCCCAGCGGCCCCATGGCTTTCGGCCCGTGCGAGCACGGCGTCAATTCCAAGCGGAGAGACAGGAGGAAAAACACCTTTCGCTCCCAAGAGCCCGGCCAGCGGCGGGGCCAGCGCCCGACCGCCTCCCCGCGCCAGAGCGCCGCCAGCAAGGCGCTAGCTCGGGCCAGCCCAGCGCCCGGGCGCCGGCCTCTACCTGAAGGCTGGCGCCCAGCAGCGGCATGCGGACGGACGCACCGCCCGCCCGCGTAGGGCGGCGCCCTGACACCAGCTCCACGGGACCCGAAGCCGCCCAGCCAGCGGCCGGAAGCGCTGGCGCGCCGCCCGGCCCCGCTCCGCCTTCAGCGCGCCTCAGCGTCGGCCCGGACTGCAGCGCCGCGAGCCGCCGCGCCGCGGCGGCGGCCGGCCTGCAGCAGGCGCTACGGACGCCAGAACGCCGGCGGCGACGCCCTCCGTCGCCAGCGCCAACCCCTCCCTCGCGGGACGGCTCTCCCCGCCCGCCCGGGCGGAGCCAGCGACGCTCACCGCCGCCCGGCGCAGGGGCGCCACGACGACCCAGGCAGCGTCGCGGAAGTCACCCGAGCCTACCCATTTCGGCGAGACCCACCGCCCCGCCGCCCGCTACGCCCGCCAGGAAACGCAACGCGGCCAGCGCCAGAGCGTGGCGTCGGCTCAGCGGGAACTGCGCTCCCTCGCTTCCGCTTCGGGGACCGGTAGCGGGAAGCGGCCCGCAACCGCCCACGCCCTATAACCCTTTGCGGCCCGCCTGGCAGGAAAGGCGGCAGGGGCAGAGCGGCGGGGGCGGGGCCCGGGGCGGCAGACGGCGGCGCGCCTTCTCCCCCAGGGGGACACTGACCCGGCAGCGCCCGCCCGGCACGAAGTGTCGCGCTTCGCGGGCCTCCATGACGGACGGAGACCACTGGCTCGCCGACACAGCACGGCACGCAGCACTGCACACGCACGGAGAGGCCGCTTCCGAGACAGGAGGATGGCGGCAACCGCAGCGGCCGCGCCAGCGGCGCCGAACTTCGAGCGCCGCCGAAGGCAAAGAGGCGGCAGCGGCCCGGCAGCGCCGGCGCCGCAGCGCCAGGCGCCCTGGTAGGCGGCCGAAGCGTGGCGCGAGCCGGCGGCCGCCACCCCGCTCGGCGGCGGTAGGAGCTGAAGCACCGCCAGCAGCAGGCCAGGCACGTAGTAAGGCGGGATTCGGCCCAGCGGCCGGACCCCGGTTCAGCGCTTAGCAGCGGGTCTCAGCGAGACCAGACGCAGAGAGGGCAGGGCGCCCCCTCCCGGCAAAACACGGCTGCCACCCCGCGGGGCGCCCGACGCCGCTGCGAGGGAGGGAAAGCAGCGGCACGGCCGGGCCGCAGGGCGCGCACCAGCGAAGGTTCGGCGGGGCGGGCTGCTTCACCAGCGGATGGCGCCCGGCGCCGCTATCCCGACGGCACCGCCGCTGCCGGCCGCCCGCCGCCCGCGCCAGCCGGCGTCGAGCGCCAGGTCTTTAAACCTCCGCCCGGCCCGGCGGCCCTCTCCCTCTCTACGGCCCCCCCAGCGGCGTGTGGCGGCGCCCGCGAGAAACAGCGGGCATGGGGCGAGGCCGCGGCGCGAGGCGCTAAAATTACCTGACCCTGGGGGCGAGGAAACGACCTGCATAGCCCCGCGGTGACCGCCCGCTGCCACGCCGAGGCGTCGCGAAGCGCCGAGCGCCCGGCGATCGCGCTACCACCGCCCGGCCGTCGTCGTCGAGCCAGGGGTTTCCCTCAGTCGCCCGGCGCTGCGCCCGAAGGACGCCCCGGCTTTCGGGCAGCTCCCGCCCGGCAGCGAGGACGGCTTGACGCCCGAAACCTACAGCTCACGCCCGCCCGAGTCGCGAGGCGTGGCGCCCGGCGACCCGGCGTTGGCCCGGCGCCCGACAGCTGATGGCGAGCTGGAGGCCGACGGCCGTCCCCCCAACGCCTCAGCGAGGGAGCGGACCGACAGCGGACCCGGCAGCGAGGGGAAAGAAGGCCTCAGCGGCGGCCTTCCCGCCCAGCGCTTCCTCGCAGCGCCAGTCGCGGCCAGCGGTCTAAGCCGTAGTCGGCCCACGCGCGCCACGGTGGTGAGCGCCCGCTGTAGCGACGCCGCCAGCTTGGCGCTCTTTCCCCCCAGGAGGCGGCCTGCGCCCAGCCTTCGCTCTCTCTCTCTCTCGCTTTCTCTCTCTCTGGGGCTGCTGCTGCGCGGCGTCAGGAAGAGAGCGTCGCGGCCCCCTCCCTCCCCTCGCGAGAGGCAGCGAAGCGTCGCGAGCGGAAAAGCGAGCTGAGCGGCAGGCGCCAGCCCCACGGTAATGATCCTTCCGCAGGTTCACCCACGGAAACCTTGATTCACGACTTTTACTTCCTCTAGATAGTCAAGTTGACCGTCTTCTCGGCAGCTCCGGCAGGGCGTGGCCGACCCCGCGCCGGGGCGATCCGGAGACCTCACTAAACCATCAATGTCCGGTGGTAGCGACGGGCGGTGTGTACAAAGGGCAGGGACTTAATCAGCAGCGACTTATGACCCGCGCACTGGGAATTCCACCGTTCACGGGGAAGAATTGCAATCCCGATCCCCATCACGAATGGGGTTCAGCGGAGTTACCAGCCTGCCCGGCGGAGGTAGGCACAAAGCTGAGCCAGTCGAGTGTAGCGTCGCGGCCCGGACATCTAAGGGCATCACAGACCTGTTATTGCTCAATCTCGGGTGGCTGAGCGCCACTTGTCCCTCTAAGAAGTTGGGCGCCGACCGCTCGAGTCGCGTAACTAGTTAGCATGCAAGAGTCGTTAGTTGCTCGAGATTAACCAGACAAATGCGGCTCCACCAACTGAAACGGCCATGCACCACCACCCGCGGGTCGAGAAAGAGCTCTCAATCTGTCAATCCTGTCGTGTCGGGGCGGGTGAGGTTTCCGATGTTGAGTCAAATTAAAGCGCGCAGGCTCCCTCCTGGTGGTGCCCTTCCGTCAATTCCTTTAAGTTTCAGCTTTGCAACCATACTCCCCGGAACCCAAAGACTTGGGTTTTCCGGGAGCTACCGGCGAGGTCATGGGAATAGCGCCGACCGGATCGCCAGTCGGCATCGTTTATGGTGAACTTCACGACGGTATCTGATAGATCTTGAACCTCCGACTTTCGTTCTTGATTAATGAAAACATTCTTGGCAAATGCTTTGCGGCTCTAGGCCGTCTTGCGCCCGGTCCAGAATTTCACCTCTAGCGGCTTTAATCTGAATGCCCCGGCGTCCCTCTTAATCATGGCCCGTTTCGAAACCAACAAAATAGAGCGGAGTCCTATTCCATTATTCCTAGCTGCAGTATGCCGGCCGGCGACCTGCTTTGAACACTCCTAATTTTCTCCAATGCGAACAGCGGAGCCTTGAACACTCAGCTAAGAGCATCGGCGAAGAGGCAGCTCGTGACAGGCGCTTTGCAGCCTGGCGGCGGACCGCCGACTTCGATCCCAAAGATCAATCACAGCTTGGCTTTAACTGCAGCAACTTTAAGATGCAGCTATTGGAGCTGGAATTACGGCGGCTACTGGCGCGGACTTGCCCTCAATGGATCCTGCGCTCAAAAGGATTTAAAGTCGGCTCGATTTCCAATTACAGGGCCTCGAAAGAGGTCCTGTATTATTGTTGCCCACCGTCACACTACCTCGAGGTGGAGTGCGGTAATTCTAGCGCCCTGCCTGCCTTCGCTTGGATGTGGTAGCCGTTTCTCGGAGCTCCCTCTCCGGAATCCGAACTCTGATTCCCCGTCACCGTGGTCACCATGGTAGAGCACAGACGAGTACCATCCCGAAGTTGATAGGGCAGACGTTGAGATGGGTGGAAATTAAGCGCCCAGCGAGCGTCGCGATCGGCTCGAGGTTATCTAAGTCACCAAAGCTGCGGGGCCGGGCCGAGTTGCAGTTTTCGGTCCTGATAAATGCCGCAGCGTCAGTCGGCTTCGTCGGCATGTATTAGCTCTAGAAATTACCACAGTTATCAAGAGGCGGGGAGAGGAGGCGACCAAAGGAACCATAACTGATTTAATGGGCCATTACGCGGTTTCACTGTACGCCCGATGTGTGCCCAGGCATGCATGGCTTAAGCTTTTCGAGACAAGCATATGCTACTGGATCAACCAGGTGCCGCCACACCCAGCGGCGGCGCCAGCGGCGCAGCGAGCGGACCGCCCGCCCGGCGCCCTGCCAACCCTGACGCCCGGCTTCCTCTCTCTCTCTCTTCTCTCTCTCACGCTCTCTCTCACCGGTCACGCTCCGACCCGGCCCGAGCGTATGGCGGCGGCTGACGGCGACATCAGCACTTAACCAGCGCCCGCGGAGCGGCGCCACTGGCGGGCGACCCCACTGCCCGAGGCGGAGAAACGCCCTCGGCGCACAGCCCGACCCGGCGACGCCCTTCCACTCCGCGCCCAGCGGGCAAGAGGCAGGACGCTCGCGCCTTCTTTCTACGCCCAGGACAACAGCGAGCCTTTTTCTTCGCCTTCCCTTCCCGTTTTCTCTCTTTCTGCGCTCTTTCTCTCTCTCTCGCTTCTGCTCTCTCGGGGCCAGCGCCGCCCGGGGACTTCGACACCAGCGTTCCGACGATCCGCAGCGCTGGCGGCAGCGCGAGCGAGGCTTCGGCTGGGAGCTGACCAGCCCGAGCCCGGCCCGAAAAGCACGGGCGATGCTAGGGGAGCAGCGACCAGCGAAGGCGGTAGCGGCCGGACACCCGAGGCCCGGGCAGGCGGCTTCGCTCTACAACGAAGCGTGCAGCGACCAAGAGCGCCGGTGCGGTCTGTAGCAGGGAGCGAGCGCTCTTTCCCCGTCCGTGCCCCATCGGTTCTCATCCCCTTTCTCTCTCTCCTCTCTCTCCGTGCTTCCCTCGGGGGACCCGCGCTCTCTCTTTCTCGGCTCGGCACCGAGCATACCGCCCACTCCAGCTGCTGTGGCGACACCAGCAGGCGATACTTCGGCACCGAAGCGGCACGGCACCTCAGCGGCGCTTTTCAAGGACACCTGAGGACTGGCGGGGCCATGGCCGTCCACACAGCCGGGGCCGGTAAAGGCGTTCCTCCCCAAAGCAGCGGGAGGCGACACCTGCGCCTACCGGCGGGCGGGGTGGCCGATCGGGAAAGGAACCGCCCTGCTTTCGAGAAGCGGGGGCACGCCCGAGAGCTTCCCCCATGACAGAGAGAAGCCCGGGGGAGAGGTGCCCGGCCAGCCGAGGCCCTTTCAGCGCCACCCGAGGAACCACCTCATCGATGGCTTTCGGGAGACAAAGGCCAGCGGCCCGCGCTTCCTGGGACAACAGAAAACCCGAAAAAGAGGAAAAAAAGACAAAAAGCACACTACAGCGTCGCCGCGACCGTGCTAGCCCGCGGGGAGTCCGCGGGCCTCTGCGGCGGGGGCGAAGGCGGGGCGGACTCGAGACTCAACTCCCCTAAAACCCCCATCCGCCCGCCCGGCGGTCTCGAGCCAGCGCCCGAGGACGACTGAGGCTTCGAGACTCAACTCCCCAAAACCCCCATCCGCCCGCCGGCCTGCCGTTCTCTCGGTCTCTCGCCCAGCACACAAGCGTCTCTCTGGGCCTTCGCTTCGTGGCCCGCTGACCCTTCGTCGTCAGCGGCTTCACCGGTGCCGCGGCTTAAGGCAGCGTGAGAAAAAGAAGGGAAAAAGGCGAGGCCCCACACTCATACGCCTGAAAAAGCAGAGCCGTTCGCCAACCCAGCCCGCCGGGCAGCCACGCCAGCGGGGCAGCAGGCCAGACCCACCGCCCGCCCGACCCGCGGTGGCTCGGATCGCTACCAGCCGAGGAGGAGATGGAGGCGCCGCCCGCCCTCGCCCCCATCGCCCGGGGGCTTTTCTCTCGCTTCTCTGGCGTTCGGCCGGCTCTGGCGCAGCCCGACCACATGACCGGCGCCACCCTTCAAAATGAACACTCCGCCCGCTCTGCAGCGAGTCAGCAAGGGCGAGGAAGGGAACCATGCTTTCAGCGAGGCCGCGGCGGGGAAGAGTGCCGCCCAACCCGGCCGGCCAAAAACTCCGCAGGCGACTCCGTCACCGAGCCCCACCTTAGGCGAGCGAGGCGAGCGGATGCCACCGGCGCGCCCCGCGAACCCTTCCCAGGCCGGGGCGCTCTCTCTGGGCAAGGCAGATTCGGAGGCGAGGGAGCGAGGCCGGCGAGCGTGCTCGGGGGAGCTCGGGGGAAGGGGCGGGGAACCTACCACTTTCGGCAGGCTCAAGCGCAACCCGGCGCGTCCAGCCCGGCTGCGGTAAAAAGCGCGCACGGACCGACGGCCGAAGAAACGCCCGCACCCGCCAAGCGGGCGGCCCGGCTTAAGGCCGAGGCGGAAAAAGACGGCGCCGCCCTTCGCCCGCCACCGTCGCCCGGAGGCTCGGCGGAGCACCAGCTCTCCCCCTTCTCGCTTGAAACCCGGCAGCAGCGGGCGGGCGGGACCTGCAGCTTCAGCGGCAGATCTCGCTTCTCTGGGTCTCCCGCCTCACCTGGCCTGGGCGGGGAGCACAGCTTCGCATCGCTGCAGCTTTTAGCTGAAGCCGGCAGCAGCGGGCGGGCCGGGACCGCAGCCTTCGCGGCTTGGACTCGCTTCTCGGGTCTCCCCGCCTCTCACCTGGCCTGGGCGGGGAGCTGCTTCGCATCGCCTGCTTTTAGCGAAGCCGGCAGCAGCGGGCGGGCGGGACGCTCAGCGGCCGGCTCTCGCTTCTCTCGGGTCTCCCGCCTCACCTGGCCTGGGCGGGGAGCTGCTTCGCATCGCTTCGCTTTTCAGCGAAACCGGCAGCGAGCGGGCGGGCGGACAGCAGCTTCAGCGACTGGATCTCGCTTCTCTCGGGTCTCCCCGCCTCACCTGGCCTGGGCGGGGAGCACAGCTTCACATCGCCAGCTTTTCAGCGAAGCGGCAGCAGCGGGCGGGCCGGGACCAGCCTTCAGCGGCCAGTCTCGCTTCTCTGGGGTCTCCCGCCTCACCTGGCCTGGGCGGGGAGCTGCTTCGCATCGCCAGCTTTGAAAGCGGCAGCAGCGGGCGGGCCGGGACAGCGCTCAGCGGCTCGGCTCATCGCTTCTCTGGGTCTCCCGCCTCACCTGGCCTGGGCGGGGAGCACAGCTTCGCATCGCCAGCACCCCAGCGAAGCGGCAGCAGCGGGCGAGGGCCGGGACATAGCTTCAGCGGCTCAGCTCTGCAGCTTCTCGGGTCTCCCGCCTCACCTGGCCTGGGCGGGGAGCACAGCTTCGCATCGCCAGCTTTTAGCGAAGCCGGCAGCAGCCGGGCGAGGCGGGGACCAGCGTCAGCGGCCGGCTCTCGCTTCTCTCGGGTCTCCCGCTACTCACCTGGCCTGGGCGAGCACCAGCTTCACATGTCGCCAGCTTTTACCGCGAAAGCCCGGCAGCTTAGCCGGGCGGGCGCGGACAGCTTTCAGCGGCTTCAAAGCTCGCTTCTCTCGGGTCTCCAGCCTCCGCCTGGCCTGGGCCGAGGCCACAGCTCGCATGTCGCCAGCTTTTAGCTGAAGCCGGCGGCCGGGCGGGCCGGAGGACAGCTGGCGCTTCGTGACGCGGCTCTGCAGCTGCTCGGGTCTCCAGCCTGCGCCTGGCCGGCGGGAACTGGCTTCGCCTCGCTTCCACCTGTCCTAGTACACTGGGTGAATGCGGGGAATGCCGGACAAAGCCCAGGAGAGTCCTTGCCCGTGCATTGGCTGATGCCGGTTCCTGAGCGGCCGACCGACGCAGCGGCGCCTTTCGCCCTCACGGACACAGGCACCGCACAGCCTGCAGGGAGAGCGGCCGTAACCTCGTCTCCCATAATCACGGACAAGGCGAGCGACGGCGAGCACAAGAGACAGCCTAGGTGACGGGGTGGCAGCGAACGCGCCGCCTCGATGGAGCAGCGGAGGCAGCGAAAACAGCGATGCTATAGCGCGCTTCGGGGGACACCAGGTCTACCCAGCCAGCGGGGTAGACAGCCACCACAGTGATCACGCCGGCTGTCCAGCAAGGGGTAGACCTGGTGTCGCGCGGCATTCCAGCAAGGGTGACCTGTCGCCTGCATTCAGCAGGGGTAGACCTGGTGTCCGCCGACATTCCAGCAAGGGGTAGACCTGGTGTCGCCCTGCATTCGCGATTAAGGGGGTAGACCTGGTGTCGCCCGGCATTCCACGTAAGGGGTAGACCTGGTGTCGCCTGCATTGCGATTAAGGGGTGAGACCTGGTGTCCGCCTGCATTCCCAGCAAAGGGTAGACCTGGTGTCCGCCCGGCATTGGCGATTAAGGGGTAGACCTGGTGTCGCCTGCATTCAGCTAAGGGGTAGACCTGGTGTCCATACCATTCGCTGATTAAAAGGGGTAGACCTGGTGTCACGCCGGCATTCCCGGCTAAAGGGGTAGACCTGGTGTCGTGCATTCCCAGCAAGGGGTAGACCTGGTGTCACGGCATTCGATTAAAGGGGGTAGACCTGGTGTCGTCCGGCATTCAGCTTAAAGGGGTAGACCTGGTGTCGCCCGGCATTCCCGGCTTAAAGGGGGTAGACCTGGTGTCATACCGTCATTCCAGCATTAAGGGGGTAGACCTGGTGTCGCCTGCATTCCAGCTAAAGGGGTAGACCTGGTGTCGCCCTGCATTCAGCGATTAAAGGGGGTAGACCTGGTGTCGCCTGCATTCCCGATTAAGGGGTAGACCTGGTGTCGCCGGCATTCGGCGCAAGGGGGTAGACCTGGTGTCATGCATTAGCGATTAAAGGGGTAGACCTGGTGTCGCCTGCATTCCCGGCAAGGGGTAGACCTGGTGTCGCCCTGCATTCGCGATTAAAGGGGTAGACCTGGTGTCATGCCGGCATTCGCGATTAAGGGGGTAGACCTGGTGTCATCGGCATTCGCGATTAAGGGGTAGACCTGGTGTCGCCTGCATTCCAGCAAGGGGTAGACCTGGTGTCATACCATTCGCGCTTAAGGGGGTAGACCTGGTGTCGCGCATTCGACAAGGGGTAGACCTGGTGTCGCCCGGCATTCCAGCAAGGGGTAGACCTGGTGTCCGCCCGGCATTCCAGCTTAAAGGGGTAGACCTGGTGTCGCCTGCATTCCCGGGTTTAAGGGGTAGACCTGGTGTCGGCGGCATTCAGCGATTAAGGGGTAGACCTGGTGTCGCCGGCATTCCAGCAAAGGGGTAGACCTGGTGTCGCTGCCATTCGCGATTAAAGGGGGTAGACCTGGTGTCCGCGCATTCGCGATTAAGGGGTAGACCTGGTGTCGCCCGGCATTCAGCAAGGGGTAGACCTGGTGTCGGCGGCATTCGCGATTAAAGGGGGTAGACCTGGTGTCGCCCTGCATTCCAGCTTAAGGGGTAGACCTGGTGTCGCCCGGCATTCCCGCTTAAAGGGGTAGACCTGGTGTCGCCTGCATTCCAGCGATTAAGGGGTAGACCTGGTGTCGCCTGCATTCCAGCAAGGGGTAGACCTGGTGTCGCCCTGCATTCGCGATTAAAGGGGTGAGACCTGGTGTCGCCTGCATTCCAGCTTAAGGGGTAGACCTGGTGTCGCCTGCATTAGCGATTAAAGGGGTAGACCTGGTGTCGCCTGCATTCAGCAAGGGGTAGACCTGGTGTCGCCGGCATTCCAGCTTAAGGGGGTAGACCTGGTGTCCGACTGCATTAGCGATTAAAGGGGTAGACCTGGTGTCGCCCTGCCATTCCAGCAAGGGGGTAGACCTGGTGTCGCCTGGCATTCCGCTTAAGGGGGTAGACCTGGTGTCGCCCTGCATTCGCGATTAAGGGGTAGACCTGAGTGTCGCCGGCATTCGCGATTAAAGGGGGTAGACCTGGTGTCGCCGGCATTCGCGATTAAGGGGGTAGACCTGGTGTCCTGCCTGCATTCCGATTAAGGGGGTAGACCTGGTGTCCGCCCGGCATTCCAGCTTAAGGGGTAGACCTGGTGTCCGCCGGCATTCGCGATTAAGGGGGTAGACCTGGTGTCCGCCCGGCATTCCCAGCTTAAGGGGTAGACCTGGTGTCCGCCCGCATTCCAGCATTAAAGGGGTAGACCTGGTGTCCGCCCGGCATTCCAGCTAAGGGGTAGACCTGGTGTCGCCCTGACATTCCAGCTTAAGGGGTAGACCTGGTGTCCGCCTGCATTCGCGATTAAAGGGTAGACCTGGTGTCGCCGGCATTCCAGCAAGGGTAGACCTGGTGTCGCCGGCATTAGCGATTAAGGGGTAGACCTGGTGTCCGCCTGCATTCCAGCTTAAGGGGTAGACCTGGTGTCGCCTGCATTACCCGGCTAAAGGGGGTAGACCTGGTGTCGCCTGCATTCCAGCTAAGGGGTAGACCTAGTGTCCGCCGGCATTCGCGATTAAGGGGTAGACCTGGTGTCCGCCCGCATTCCCGGCTAAAGGGTAGACCTGGTGTCCGCTGCATTCGCGCTGAAAGGGGTAGACCTGGTGTCCGCCCGGCATTCCGGCTTAAGGGGTAGACCTGGTGTCGCCGGCATTGGCGATTAAAGGGGGTAGACCTGGTGTCCGCCTGCATTCAGCGATTAGGGTGACCTGGTGTCGCCTGCATTCCAGCAAGGGGGTGGACCTGGTGTCGCCTGCATTCGCGATTAAGGGGGTAGACCTGGTG